>JARYZH020000637.1:0-101613 GCA_030021035.2 Notholithocarpus densiflorus
TCTGTCACACGAGAGTCCAGTCCAACACAATCCTCGTGAACATTTGAATATATAGAATTCAACTGACCATATATCTTCCTGACAATCTCTTCAATAACTGGTGACTCGCTCCTACAAAGAGGAATATTGAACAAAAAATTTATTGAGTCAGAAAAAGAGGCAAAAGGCTCAGAAAAAAATACTTCATAAATTTCAATTTAATTACTATAGAAAAGGGAATTCTGTTCTCAAAAAAGAAAAAAAAAAAAAAAGGAATTCTAAATTTCAATATAGGAAGAAAGAAAGAAAGAAAGAAAAATAAAGATAAAACAAATAGACCAAACAAAATTTGCACTACATAGTTGGGCATCTGGACTCATCATTTGCTTGAATACTTTATCTTTGATTACTAAAGCTGTACTAGAGAAAACATAAGTTAGTGCCGTTGTGGAAGGCAGGAAAAAAAAAGTCGTAATTTGGTGAAAGTGATCTGCGAAGTGGTTACTTGCCCAAAAATAGAAAAAGAGAAGGAAAAAAGATCTGCATAGTGGCCTTTGTTTGGAATGATTGAAAAGAAACAATTGCCTTTTTGAATCTGAAATTAACAGCCTTCAATAAAGCTTCGGATAGCTAGCATTATTTCAGTTTTAATATGATTCATAAATTTTTTGTAACTATTTCTAGTTCTTTTCTTTGTAGCATGTCATATTATATTAAGTATAGGCTTGTAGCTTCACTATTTTTCTAATTCAGCTTTAGGAATTCTTTAAGCTTTCGTTGCTATGAGAATTTTTTCTCTACAAAAAAATTGAGCTGTAAGTGATGACGAAGATGATGCCAGTAATTTATTTAAATGTAAAAGGAAAAAAAAGAGGGGCAAATTTCACTTTAAAGATTATTGAGTTCATTCGTAAGTGATGACAATTGAGAAAGATGATGCCAATCATTTATTTAAATGGAAAAAGGAAAATGATGGAAAAAAAGGGGGCAAATTTCACTTTGAACCCTATAAATTAGGGAGAGTCCAAATTAAATCATATATTATCAAAAATATCAACTTAAACATTGAACTTTTTTTTTTTTTTTTTTTTTTTATACAAGATAGAATTTCTAGTCTAACCTAATCTAAGTGTATATATGTGTGAAGCTCCCTTCCAAATACTTGAACCCCGGCCCTTGCCTCCCACACCCCACAAGTACTAATACTTGTAGAGTGACCACCGCACTAAGGGTGCGCGGTGGTAAACATTGAACTTTTGAAAGTAAACAAATTTATTTAATTTTGAAAAACAAGTAACAAGTGACAAGCACTTATCTTCTCCACAAGTATAAAAGTTTGTGGGGTGACCATCACGCTTAGGGTGTGCGGGTGGTTATTTTCACATATTTTATAAGAAAAAATAGAAATAATAAAGTATAAAAAAGACATTAAAGTTACCATTAATCTTTCAAGTATTTTAGTTATAAAGAGAATTGAGCTGTATATTAGTCATAATGATAAATGCTAATTATTTTATTATAATAAAAACTAATATAAAATTCTGATAAAAAAATAATATAAAATTTTATTATTTTATTGGTAGGTATCATAAACGATTTAAATAGAGCTAATTCTTAAAAATGTATTTAGATCCACTAGTTTTCCATTCCTAACAAAAACCAAGCATTTAGCCGTCATATTGGACAATTAAAGGAAACTTATGGGCCCGTAAGTTTCCTTTAATTGTCCGATATGACAACCACCCGGGTGGGGGTTCCAGCTCTTGAGCTGGTTCCCAATTAATTCAGTTAGATCGCTGGGTTTCAAAACTACGGTTTTTTTCCCAACCAACCCAAATATGACATACTTCTCTCTCTTCATAGACTCCATTTTTCTGTTTTCATACCAAAGAGAGTAAATTTAACTCCATTAGAATTTGAACCTTAAAGATCAGTTCATACAAGATCCAAAGACGGGTATGTCAGAAATTGTCTCAAATTCCTAATTTGGTTTGGTTTGGGTTTTCTTGGTGTGAAAAGAAAGTCTATTCCTTGTTCACCAATGATGGTATTCCTTGTCCACCAACAAAAGTATTCCTTGTCTACTAAGAAAGGCATTCCATATTTAATTATTTACCAATCCAGAGATGTTGTAGTCTTATAAATAGAAAATACCACAAAAAGTGTTGTGACTTTGGCCCAAGGGTCCTCGCACATGGGGAGAAAGGCCTTGTATTGGAATAAGATTTGCATGGTAAAGATCTAAATCACAAGTCCTTTTAAAGTCATAAATCCTAGTTCATGGTCAATGGTGAAATTAGGCATTTCATTCATGAAGACTATAACATATCAATTTGATGATTTGTCTTGATCACAGAAGTGTAGACTTTTGATTGACATGTTCGTGTCTTAAGTGTGTAAGTACACTTAACTAGACCGCTGTGAGATTTATTGTTCTATTAACTAATGTCACCTAAATTAAACAATAAATTTCATAACTGTTATTTACATAGACTCTCAATTCTGAGAGAATGGTGAACTCAAACATGAAATGTTGGTTGCTTCGATCGATACCAGAGTGAGATATTGCACGGTCAAAACCTTTGCATGTTAGGTAATCGTATGTAGTTTTGTGGGAACACACATTCTCAAGATAAAATCCATAATCTCTTTCAAAAGACACAAAACATCCTCTTGAGATAAGTTTAAGGAATTGATCATTCAAAGTGTTTGGCCCAACCAATTTAGTAAAGAGTTACTAAAGTTTATATTTAATGAAATTAGATTTCATAAATATATGAATAATTGAAATATTTAACTTGGGACTCAAGGAAATAAAATGTAGTGATTTACAAAGTGACAGTAACTTTTATGATTTTGTTTTACTATAGGTGATTTTATAAAGGGGTCAAATATTAATAATAGAGCCTTGGGATAAATATTTTATTAATAAAATCTAGAGTGCAATTATATTTTAGTAGTTGAATAAAATATAAATAGTAATCTGAGCTTGTCAAGAGTTGACAAAAGGTCCAAAGCTCATTAAAGTTAGTAATTTTTTTTTTTTTTTTTTATACAAGATAGAATTCTACTATAGCCTAATCTAAATGTATATGTGTGTGAAGCTCCCTCTTGGAGACTTAAACCCGGCCCTTGCCCCCCACACACCACAAGCACCAACATGGAAGTAGATCTTGTTTTGTACGAGATACAAACGGTTTTGTAGCAAATATAACGTACAATGCCATAATAAATTATTAAGACTTCTTTTATTAGAAAAATTAAAATATAAATATGGTACCTTATTAAAATTATATAGGAAAATATGAAGGTAAAAATAAAAAAATACAAAAAAGAAAGAAAGAGAACATAGAAAAAACAAATGGAATTAATTAACGTGGGTCAGCCATAATATTCCAAGGCGGAAAGGCCTAAATGGTTATAATATATGCTTACTAAGTTACTATTGAGTTGAAGACATTGAAATGTATTGTATGTATACTAAATCCTGATCTAATCCATGAGTGTATACTAAATCTTGAAGTAATCCAGAGTTCTAATACTCGCAATACAAGTAAAATTAAGAATTCTTTACTTACAATTAAAGCAAAATAAGAATTATTTGCTAGAATTAGGACTGGATCTTGGTATCTTTTTAATTTTAACACTTTTCTATCTAAATGAATGGAAATATCAAGTTACCCAAGAGTTGCCTATTTGAGCTTATTATAATTCTATCTAATATAGAGGGGAAATTAATTGAAGATTTCTCTAATTCGACTAGAAAATTATAAAAAGAAATGTGCAAGCAAGTAATCATAAATAATGATCATTAACATCATTCTCCAAAAGTTTTCAGAAGAAATTCTTACCTATCACATAAATCCCATCCAGCAATATTTGCAACTTTTACCAAAGCATCTCTCCAGTTGTTCACTTCATCCATCTTATCCTCAAAACGAACACTATGTTCAGCAAAGGCTTCTTCAAAAACCCCCTTCAAATGTCGCACATCACTTGGATCCACTTCGTGAAAAACAGGCAAAACTGTCAGTCCTGTCTTTTTCATGCACTCGATAATTTTTGCAAGTTCAATCAAGCACCAGCTTGATGAAGCATAATCTTTTGATAGGATTACGACAGCAAATCTGGATTCTTCTATTGCTTTCAAGAGTTCAGACTTAATGGTTGTTCCTCGTTGAAGTTTTTCATCGTCTTTAAAGGTATGTATGCCTTTATTATTTAAAGCAGTATATAGATGGCCTGCAAAATTATTGCGGGTATCCTCGCCTCTAAAACTGAGAAAGACATCGTATGTGTATCCAAAGGTAGAAGATGGAAAAGATGAAGAGGTGCTTCCCGTGCCAAAATTCATCGGAAATATATATTGGTAAATCTGGAAACACAATAATGATATGTATCAGAAATATATTCAAACAAATGATGATGAAAAAAACAAAAAACACAAAGAAAATAAATTAAGGAAGAAAGAAAAGATTTGATGTGAATTTTTTTTTGGTTAATTTAAAAAAGGAGAAGAGATCAGATCTGCTCGAAAATTGATTCTTACATGTTTAGGAAACTGCAGAAGTTAACTGAATAGCTCAAGAAGTCTCTTAAAAAAAAGGAATTCAGTTTCTATATTGTGTCCTTCTAAAAGGAATGAATGGATACTGTTGTTTGTAAGTGAGAGAGGAAAAGGCATTCACACGGCATCTGCTTGAAACCAGATCAACCAGGAATTCAGTTTCTATTGTGTCTGCGTCTACGGCCGGCTGAATGTTTTTTTTGAGAAACCGGCTGGCTGAATGTAATGTAATTGTAATGGTGAAGTGCTGTACAGCTGTACATCATTTCACATATAATATAAAATCACATAATAATTTTGTTTTTATTTTGTAGGTTTTTTGTTTTTAATTTTGGTCAATTTACGGTTTTAACCATATTTCTTATGTTTTTAGAATAAGGATAAACTAATTAAATTAAGGGTATTTTTAGAAGTCAAAAAGGCAATAACTAAGAGCATGTTTGGTAACATTTTTTTTCCCTTATTTTCTATTTTTGAAACTAAAAAACTTGTTTGGCAACTCAAAATGGACTAAAAACAAAAATTGTTCTCAAAACACAATTTGTGAAGGAAATTGAAAACGTGCAAAATGTTGTTTTCAGTTTCTAGTTTTCAAAAGTCAAAGAAAACATGCATTTGATTTAATGAATTTGTTTCATTTAATGAGTTAACATTAGAGTTCAAATCCTAATAACAACATATTTTAGTATTTTTCTTTCTTCAAAAAACTATTTTTTTTTTAAATTTCAACTAACCAAACATATTTTTGATTTCAAAAATATAAAAAAATTGTTTTTTCTTTAGTTTCCCAAAAACAAGTTTTTAAAAATAGAAAACAAAAACTGTTATGAAACATAACCTAACTTTTTGAATCCTCTTAATATATTGAGATAAAGAATGCTGAGTATTTTTTTTTTTTTTTTTGAGAAATTGGATATTGAGTAGTGGTTTGACACCTTTTTATATTTTCCATAAAAATAGTATCAAAAATTTCCTAAAATAGTCTAATAACAAATATGCTAAGGGCACCCATTAATAGTGAAAGTTCAAATAGTGTATAAAACACCTATGAGCGTTTAGACCCCCAATTTACAAATTATCAATTCAAGCTAATTATCAAACAATATATGTGCAGAATATAATAAATAGCTAAAACAAAATTGATAGAACAGTCTAAGCCAAATAAAATCACAACTACAGCAAAAATTAAATGACAAAGATTAAGGAAGAGAGATGCAAACACAAAGACAACACAGCGATGTGTTATCGAAGAGGAAACCGAAATCCTCTGCGTAAAACCTCTCTGCCGCCCTCCAAGTGGTCAATAATCCACTAAAGAATGAAGTTGGGATACATGAACAGCAGAAGACACTCCAAACCTAATCTATCAAGTGTACTTAAGCCCTCCAAGCTTCTTGCTCCAACGAGGTTACGCCGAACCTTTGTCTTCTTTAGCTTACCGGATTCCGCTATAGCCCATAGCATTAACCAATATCAATTGGTCCCTTCCTAATTGCTTCCCAAGCACCAAATAGCCTTCTCACATATATGAGTATGGTGAGAAAAGGTTTTGACTAATGTACCTCTCAAGAATGTATCAATGGAGATGGTGAGAGTAGAGGAATTTGGAGAAACAAAGATGAAAATTGTGGATGAGTCAATCTTGTTTTTCTCTAGGGTTTCTCTCTCAAAATTCTCTCTGGAAGCTCTCTATATTTCGTGGGTATAAGGGATATTTATACTGATGTGAAAATAGAATGCGAAGAGTCAGTTTTTCAAAACAGAGTTGGCTGGCGACTTGACTGAGTCGCGAGTTCAAGCCGCGAGCTAACTGAATGGCCAGTTTGGACTTTTTGTCCCGTAGTGCTACAGTTGGCATGACGGTTCAGCTTTTCTGCATGCTTCACTCGTGTGCATCTTCTGGCGGCTTGCAAGTCACGAGCCACCCACGAGACCCTGCTTCACTGCAGAGTCTTGAGCATTTCTTCATACTCTTTCACACACTACCCTTACATGATTCCCACCTAAATACAGAGTTTTTAAGTGCTGAATTACAAGCAAAATGGTACGAAATAAAGCCAACAGAATGGTTAATTAAATTCAACCTTACAAATAGAATAATAGTTTGTTAAGTGTGTAGATATATATATTCCACAAAACTAAGTTCCAAAATATGGTAGAAAGAGGTGTTTCCCTGACTTTATCACTCAGTCAATATCGTTCTGCTTAATCCCAATTTCATGGCCACATATCTTTTTGGCTAAGGAATGATAAATCTAAATTTTGTTTCATCCAAGGAAAAATAATCTTTTTTTCATCAATATCTGTCATTTGATTCAATAGCATTCCGTTACATATTGATATTTTATAATTGGAGGTTTTGAGATAGCAAGAAATGCTACAAATCCTAAGTTATAAGTAATTTTTGGTAGGCAAAAAAATAATTTTAAGAGTAAGCTCATATTTAAACCAAATATAATTTACTATATAAAATTTATTGTGAAAATATTGTAAAAGGTAAACATTACTAGTGGGCATAAGTTAGGTAGAAGTTCGGTAGAGGCAAAGAAATGTGGATGTGACATGAAGAGAGAAAGTGTCCCCCCAAAAAAAGCATCTTCCTAGCAAAAACAACTTTAAATTATTGAACCTTATTGGTTGTTAAAAAGGAAAATGAAGTGAAAGAGAGAAATTATATTTTGTTCCAAGTCTTTCGTGGGGTTTCGGGTCAAGTTGGTCAACAAATCTTTTAACCGGAGTAGGTGCAACTTTACCTCCCCTCCTTCCTGGTAGGCTGGTACCTTCCTAACAAAACGACTAAAAATTATTTGTTTTTGATTCCACTGAATCATGGCTAAAAGTATCCAAGGGGTTAAATCTTAAACACATTAATTGTTATGGAAGTTTGAGTATAAACCAATTTTTCTGTCTCTTGACTGTGCTCACAGGAATTAGTCTGGTGCTACAAATTTTGGCGCAACAAATGCCACAACTCGCCATATATGGCGAGTTGTAGTTGGTGGAAGGGTGATGGTGGGTCCATGTGGGGTCACCCCACCACTAATCACAACTCGCCATATGACTAGTTGTGGCATTTGTTGTGCCAAAATGTGTGGCACTAGACTTACTCATGCTCACAGTGATTTAAACACTATGCAAGGCATTAACAACCTGACTCAACAGGATTTTTTGAGATAACGCACAAGTTGACAATGAGAACAACGAAACACAATAGTTATTTCATTGATAACAAATCCTACAATTACAAAACTTAAGTTCACAACCCCTATTCTTAGTTTATACGAATCATTGACGCACTTACAAACATAGATGTAATAACCTCAATATTCCGGGAATGAGAGAATTGATGTCTCTATTATGAAAGAATTTTTGTATTTATACATATATTTTAATAGTTATTAATATCTCTTTGCCATTTGCATGTCGCAATATAATAATGCTTGGCTGTAGAAGTTGGGATATAAGATTTCGAAACGGACGTTAGAACTTCTGAACTTATTGGGATAAAAGTTGGAAGCTGTAAAAGTTATTTTTGTTAGAGATACCAAACATTGCCTCATACTCGCTGATCTGAAAATGCAGATTCAAAATCAATTATTCAGTCCAAGTGATCAAAACCAAACCTTCGTCGAAAAAGCCAAGGTCCAATCACAATTATTTTAATAGTCTCATACGTACGAAAAGGAATATAGGATATAATTGTCTACGTTTAGGTGTGAACATGGTGACATCTTTCTCAACATTATAATACGATGACTATTGAAGATTAATTCAAATGGTAAAGCAAGTGAGCTGTTATCTTTTTCCTAAATAAATGTAAAAATGTGAAGCACTAATCTAAAAAATAATATAAAAGAAGCTGTGGGACAACAATTATTCAAAAGGCACAAAAGCAGTTGAGCGAAAGTCATAAAGTGAAAGCAAAAATCATGAAGGGGGAAAAGGTGAAGACTCTTCAGCCCATGTCAATCCATTTGGGAAAGAAAATTACAAGAGGGAAAGTGCGAGGAAAAAGCCAAGTGAAAACAAAAGAAGAAGAAAGATAAGGCTAGTCATTCTCAAGTGAAAGAGACAACGGAGAAAAACCATCATGATTTTTTTTTTTCTCATTTGCAATCCTCTCTATTTCTATTTCTTTATGACCTTTAATTGTAAGTTCTATTCAAGTGTAATTTTCAAGAAAGTTTATGTTTTAAAATATTTCACCACGTTATATGAAATCAGAATTCTGGGTAAGCATCATATGTAACTAAATAGACCCTAATTGAGTGTGCCTACTCAGATACCACTTATTAGATTGTAGATTGACCACAGTTAATTAATCTAATTACCCAAGTTAATTAATTAGTTAATATTAAATGCAAATCAGATTAAGGCACAACCAAATCACCAAACTAAATTAAAGTGCAGCAGAAAATAAGTTTGACACGGCGATTTGATCACAATGGGGAAAACCCTCGCAGGCAAAAACCTTATCAGGTGAAATTTAGGTCACTATTCCCGAAGAATTCATTAATCAAGAATCAAGTGGTTACAAGTACAAAGAATCTTACCCCAACTAGACTATCCCAAAGTACCTATCTATAGTTGAACTTACTGACCTATACCAGTTTCAACTCCAATACTCAATTGGACTTATTCTCGTAGATACTTCTCATTTGCATGAAAAACTGTATGTTACTAACACTACAACAATATTGACTTTTGTAGTTTGGCAGAGTTCTAAATATGACAAAGGAGAGAAACATTTAAAGAAAGGCCCAGAAAGAAGAACACAAAAAAATTATTGAAGCTCTAAATATGTCGGCTGGATTGCTTAAAGACTTGGTTGTATTTTATTTTTATTGGGAATTTATAAACTGCAAATGGATATACATTTATCAAAGGCAAAAAAATTCCATGGAAAGAAAGAGGTAAAGAATTAAAGATTAAAATGTGATACTTGATTATTTTTTAGGTGAGTTACCTTGGGAGCATCAACTTACTGATATTGTTTTATTTTGCAGCAACTAAAGAGTGAAATTGTGAGAGACTTCAAAGTTAAAATGAAAGAGGAGTCAATGACTAAATTTCGAAGCGACGAGTTTGAAAGGAGCAAAAGAAGTTCGAAAGAAGTAGGGGAGGTCAAGTATTATTAACTAGATCTTCTTTTTTTTTTCTTTTTTTTTTTCTATGTCTTGTTTGATGCCTCTCCTCTAGATCCTCGTTACAACTTCTTGAAAGAAGTGACTTACAGCTCATCAAAGGAAAAGGAAGGGTAAAAAAGTAAAAAAAAAAAAAAAGGCAAAGAAGGTCATGTTATACATTTGTTTTGTCAACAATGGGGTTACCAATGCATAGCTTGCAACTATCAATAATGAGCAATGTGCAATGGTTAATAAATCATATTAGGAAAGTTTTGATATCATTTTCATGGAAAATATATAAAAGTTCAAATAGTGTGAAACACTATAGCCAATTTAGATCTCCAATTTTAAATTACGGCTAAGTTGTTTTTATTCTAATTTAACTAAGTGCAAAACAATAGTAAATGATACGCAATAAAACCAGAACACGACTCTAAGGCATGAGCAAATACAATAAACAATAAATGTAAAGTTTAAAGAGTAGAGAAGAGAGATACAAACACAAGACAACACCAATATGTATTATCGAAGAGGAAACTGAAGTATTTGGTGAAAAACCTCTCCACGGCCCTCCAAGTAGAAATCGATCCACTAGTGAATAAAGTTGGAGTACATGAATAATGAAGAGACCCTCCAAGCCTAATCTACCCAATATACTTGAACCCTCCAAGTTCCTGCTACCAACGGGTTTCACGGAGCCATGTCTTCATGGAGCTATGTCTTCACTAGTTGTCCGGATCCTGTAATTAGCTCCAAATTGCATCCGCCACGCTATGGATTCTTCCAATACTTCCTATGTGCATCAAAACTTCTCTCAACACTCAGATTGGGTAAAGTAAGTGCTTGGGCTAAGAACCTCTCAAGGATGTGTAGATGGAGAGGTAGGAGTAAAGGAAACTTTAGAGAAATGGTGTAGATGATTGTGGGTATACAATCTCTAACTCTCAAGTATTTGGCTAGAGTTTTCTCTCTCAAAAGTTTCTTGAAAAACTCATTGTTACAATTTCGTAGGTAATGAGGGTTTGTATAGTATTGGAAAAAGTATGTGAAAAGGCACACTCAAAATCATCTAGGCAGAGAGTTTCGCGGATCACTCGCGACTTGGCCTGAGTCGCGAATGACTCGTGAAATCCAGCTTGGCAAAGAGACTCTTCAAATTTCAGCATGTACTTCTCACGTGGCCTTTTGCGGGTTGGCACTTGCGAGCTAGTCGCGAATTCTTCATCTTCACAGAATCTTCACTAAACTCTCACACACAACCCTTACATTAAATCCCACAAAAATACAGAGAAATAATTGAACAAAATTACAATAAAATTTGACACGAAATTAAAGCCAACATAAAAACATAGTTATAAATCACAACTTTAAAATATAAAAAGTTTTCAAAAAATTAATTGCTTTATTATTTTCCCATAAAATATTTCTAAAAATAGTTCTTAAATCAATGTCTTTAGAATATTCATTAATATATATATATATATATTTATATATATTCTTAGCGAGCAGACATTTGAGGGCAGTGTTAAATATCTCTCTCTCTTGCACATGGGTGGCTTGACAAACCACCAACCCTATATATTAGGGGTTGAAATTTGGCCGTCCAATTTATGGCCTTGTCCCCTTAGTTCAGCCTCCTTTCTCTTTTATATATATGAGCTAATAATAGCTCATTGTAATACACACATATAGAAACTCAGAGGCAGTTTAAGAAACACAGAGAGGAAAGAGAAATATATGTGCATTCTATATTAATTTCATAATTAATATGTTGTTGTGGATGACCACTAGAAAAAAAAAAATCAAATATAATCTCACTAGCATGTTTCATTTTCTTGTCTTTATATTTTCTTTATTTTATAACAGACACAACATTTTTTTTCATGAATACTGTGTGGTCATGGGCCCAAAATCATACAATGGGGCGTGGGGCTTTGGCCGAGAGCGTGGTAGTCCGAGTGCGAGGAGGAATACCTCCTCGGACCAGCTAAAGCACGATCAGATATAAGTCCTAAATAGTCAGAGTGACCTTCCAGGAAGTTCTAAAGGATAGGAATTCAGGAATACCTAAGAGAAAGCTGCTAACACCGCATTTATGTGGACAAGACCCCTGAATAGTGCTATCTCAGTTACCGCAACTCACAGAACGCCAGAGAGAGTGTCTGATGAGACAGGCACTCAAGTATAGGCTTGGATGATCAACAAGTGGAAGGCCAAGATCGTTCAAAGGAGACTATATAATAGGAGAAACCCACCATGGAGAGAGGATCCTGAGATTAACAGAGAAAACACTATAGCAATCTCAAGAACTCCTGTAACCATTCTCATTCAATATTTACTAGAACAAAGCTCCTCGGATTGTGCCGAGAACAAACTTTCTTCGATAAACTCAGTTCATCTCTGTTTGATTGTCATGAACACCATATTAACTATTATCCATGCACTAAATCCTAGCTCTTTGACCCACTCTCTACAAATTTATTGTATTAGGCTCATTGGTCCAAGATCCCATACACCTTGGGCTTGAGCTGCAAAACGTGTCCCTACAATTGGCGCCGTTTGTGGGGAGAGTTTATGTGTTAGTGAGTGCAACGGTTAATCATGGTAGGATCAAACTCCCATCAGCAAGAGTCCCTGAAGAAGACCATTTTGGCGATGGTGCATGCTACACGAAAGCTTTCCCATTATTTCCAAGAACACACACAGTTGTTGTCATAACTCAACTTCCACTCAGGTCTACACTTCAAAGTACTGATTACGCGGGGAGGATTGCTAAATGGGGCACAGTTCTAGGGGCTTTTGACATCAAGTATATGCCCCGTACCTCTGTCAAGGGGCTAGTTCTCGCGGGTCTAGTAGCCCCGTTCGCTAAATTCCCATTGGAGAAAGAAGCTGAGAATTAAGGCATGGATGGAAAATCGGTTGGCACAATCTCCCTGCAAAAACTTCTATTCTGGAAGGAATATATTGATATCTTCTAATCTTTTGAAGCAGTTAAACAGAACCTTAGTTATGCCGGGTCCTCGGACCTCCTGCTTTGGGGAAATTAACACGCACTGGTATCTTTTGAAGCGGATAAACAGAACCTTAGCTATGCCGGGTCCTCGGACCTCCTGCTTTGGGGAAATTAACACGCACTGGAATTTTTTGAAGCGATTAAACAGAACCTTAGCTATGCCGGGTCCTCAGACCTCCTGCTTTGGGGAAATTAACACACACTGGAATCTTTTGAAGCGGTTAAACAGAACCTTAGCTATGCCGGGTCCTCGGACCTCCTGCTTTGGGGAAATTAACATGCACTGACATCTTTTGAAGTGGTTAAACAGAACCTTAGCTATGCCGGGTCCTCAGACCTCCTGCTTTAGGGAAATTAACACACACTGGCATCTTTTAAAGCGATTAAACAGAACCTTAGCTATGCCGGGTCCTCAGACCTCCTGCTTTGGGGAAATTAACACACACTGGAATCTTTTGAAGCGGTTAAACAGAACCTTAGCTATGCCGGGTCCTCGGACCTCCTGCTTTGGGGAAATTAACATGCACTGACATCTTTTGAAGTGGTTAAACAGAACCTTAGCTATGCCGGGTCCTCAGACCTCCTGCTTTAGGGAAATTAACACACACTGGCATCTTTTAAAGCGATTAAACAGAACCTTAGCTATGCCGGGTCCTCAGACCTCCTGCTTTGGGGAAATTAACACGCATTGGCATCTTTTGAAGCGATTAAACAGAACCTTAGCTATGCCGGGTCCTTGGACCTCCTGCTTTGGGGAAATTAATACTCATCAGCATCTTTTGAAATGGTTAAACAGAACCTTAACTATGCCGGGTCCTCGGACCTCCTGTTTTGGGGAAATTAACACGCACTGGCATTTTTTGAAGCGGTTAAACAGAACCATAACTATGCCGGGTCCTCGGACCTCTTGCTTTGGGGAAATTAACACGCACTAGAATCTTTTGAAGTGGTTAAACAGAACCTTAACTATGCCGGGTCCTCGGACCTCCTGCTTTGGGAAAATTAACACACACTGGCAACTTTCTAAGTGTTTAAACTGAACTCAATCATGCCTCGGTCCTCGGACCAGATGATGTGGGAAGGTTAACACTCCATGACAACTTTCTAAGTGTTTAAACTGAACTCAATCATGCCTCGGTCCTCGGATCAGATGATGTGGGAAGGTTAACACTCCATGACAACTTTCTAAGTGTTTAAGCTGAATTCAATCATGCCTCGGTCCTCGGACCAGATGATGTGGGAAGGTTAACACTCTATGACAGCTTTCTAAGTGTTTAAACTGAACTCAATCATGCCTCGATCCTCGGACCAGATAATGTGGGAAGGTTAACACTCCATGACAATTTTTCAAGTGTTTAAACAGAACTTCAGTCATGCCTGGCTCCTCGGACCACATACTTTGGGGAAAGTAACGTTCCATGATATTTATTTGTTTCTCACTAAATGTCAAGACAGATCCAAGATTATAATCGACTCCTCAGATTGGTAGCTCTGAAAGGAGCAATTTACAGTACAAATATAGGGCGCATGAAACGGCACTACCACGGGTGTAAATCAAAGGATCAAGTAGAGTTAACTCTTAAAGAATTCAAAACCCCACTTTTCTTATTGGATGAGAGGAAAAAACCGGAGTTTTGAGGGGCTATTGTGGGGTCATGGGCCCAAAATCATACAATGGGGCGTGGGGCTTTGGCTGAGAGCGTGGTAGTCCGAGTGACCTTCCAGGAAGTTCTAAAGGATAGGAATTCAGGAATACCTAAGGGAAAGCTGCTAACACCGCATTTATGTGGACAAGACCCCTGAATAGTGCTATCTCGGTTACCGCAACTCACAGAACGCCAGAGAGAGTGTCTGATGGGACAAGCACTCAAGTATAGGCTTGGATGATCAACAAGTGGAAGGCCAAGATCGTTCAAAGGAGACTATATAATAGGAGAAACCCACCATGGAGAGAGGATCCTGGGATTAACAGAGAAAGCACTGTAGCAATCTCAAGAACTCCTGTAACCATTCTCATTCAATATTTACTAGAACAAAGCTCCTCGGATTGTGCCGAGAACAAACTTTTTTTGATAAACTCAGTTCATCTCTGTTTGATTGTCATGAACACCATATTAACTGTTATCCATGCACTAAAGCCTAGCTCTTTGATCCACTCTCTACAAATTTATTGTACTGAGCTCACTGGTCCAAGATCCCATACACCTTGGGCTTGGGCTGCAAAACGTGTCCCTACAAATACTATGAGAAGCATAATTTTGATTGATGCTAGATTTGACACAATGGCGATGTTGTTAGGTATTTGTGTCTAATTCATAATAATAATAATAATAATAATAACAATAATAATAATAATAATAATAATAATAATAATAATAATAATAATTTTTATTGAGGACATAAATAATTTTACAATTATGCTATCAACTAACACAATAAATACTATTATTCACAAAATTCTTAATAATTTATTTTATCCACTTCTAATTCGAGGTGTTCACCATATCACTTCAACTGCATGATCGTACCTAAACTGACTAAAACCGCCCGCAAAATGAAGTAACAACATCACATCATAAGTGATAATGAACCGCCTGCACCGCATTGTATTGTGCAGAGTGCGGTTTTACGATAGGAAAATAGCACAAAACTGCACCGCATTGCACTGATATATATTGGGATAAAAGTTGGAAGCTGCAAAAGTTATTTTTGTTTTGTTTTTATTTTTTTTGATACAGAAAAAGTTATTTTTGTTAGAGATACCAAACATTGCCTCATACTCGCTGATCTGAAAATGCTCATACTCGCTGATCTGAAAATGCAGAATCAAAATCAATTGTTCAGTCCAAGTTATCAATACCACACCTTCGTCGAAAAAGCCAAGATCCAATCACAATTATTTTTAAAATCTCATTCGAAAAGGAATATAGGAGATAATTGTCTATGTTTAAGTGTGAACATGGTGACATCTTTCTCAACATTATAATATGATGACTATTGAAGACTATCTCAAATGGTAAAGCAAGTGAGCTGTTATCTTTTCCCTAAATAAATGTAAAAATGTGAAGCACTAATCTAAAAAATAATATAAAAGAAGCTGTGGGACAACAATTATTCAAAAGGCAGAAAAGCAGTTGAAGCGAAATTCGTAAAGTGAAAGCAAAAATCATGAAGGGGAAAAAGTGAAGACTCTTCAGTCCATGTCAATCCATTTGGGAAAGAAAATTGAGAGGGAAAATGCGAGGAAAAAGCCAAGTGAAAGCAAAAGAAGAAGAAAGATAAGGCTAGTCATTCTCAAGTGAAAGACACAATGGAGAAAAACTGTAAAGTTGAATTTATTCAACTATGTGTTGGCTTTATTCCGTGCCAAATTTGCTTGTAATTCAGCATTTAGAAATCCTGTATTTAGGTGGGAATAATGTAAGGGTTGTGTGTGAGAGAGTTTGAAGATTTGATCAAGAGTGTGCAACAAGAAGGTGACTCGCAACTGGACTTGCGAGTGGTGACTCGCCAAAATGAAGCACACGTGTGAAGCATGCAGGAAGATGAAGAGTCAGGCCAGCTGGATCACTACAGGACAAAAAGTATAGTTTGGCCAAGTCTGATAACTGGCGATTGGAACTCACGACTCATCCCAATCGCGAGTGACTTGCCAGTGCACCCTGTTTTGCTGAAAAGTGACTTTTCACATTCCATCTCAAACCCTACTACAAATACCCTTATACCCACGAAATGTAGAGAGCTTCTAGAGAGAATTTTGAGAGAGAAACCCTAGAGAAAAACAAGATTAATTCATCCATAATCTTATATACTTGTTTCTCCAAATTCCTCTACTTTCATCATTTCCATTGTCATACCCATAAAAGGATCATAAACCAAATCCTTACTGTAAGGTTGAATTTATTCAATCATGTGTTGGCTTTATTTCGTGCCAAATTTGCTTGTAATTTAGCAATTAGATACCCTGTATTTAGGTGGGAATTATGTAAGGGTAGTGTGTGAGAGAGTGTGAAGAAAACTCAAGTTGTGTGCAATTCAAAGGAGTCTCGCGACTGGATCTCGCGACTGGCAAGTTGCGAGAATAGCACACGGTGAAGCATGCAGGGGGAGCTGAAGGGTCATGATAGCTGGAGCACTACATGACAAAACTTCCAGTCTGGCCAGGCAGTTAGCTCGCGACTCAAACTCACGACTCGTTCCAGTGGCGAGCTCGAGTTGCCAGAATGCCCTATTTGGTTGAAACTGACTTTTCGCATTCCTCATACACACTACTATAAATATCCTTATACCTACGAAATGTAGAGAGCTTCCAGAGAGAATTTTGAGAGAGAAACCCTAGAGAAAAACAAGATTGACTCGTCCACAATCTTCATCTTTTGATTCTTCAAATTCCTCTACTCTCACCATCTCCATTGACATATCCTTGAGAGGTACATTTAGCCAAATCCTATATCACCATACCCATATCAGTGAAGAGGTATTTTGATGCTTGGGAAGCAGTTTAGAAGGGACCAATTCATTTGGTTGATGCAATGGGCGATTACGGGATCCTGTAAGCTAAAGAAGACAAGGTTCGGCGTAATCCTGTTGGAGCAAGAAGCTTGGAGGGCTTAGGTGCACTGGGTAGATTAGGCTTGGAGGGTCTTTTACTATTCATGTATCCCAACTTTATTCTCTAGTGGATTATTGATCGCTTGGAGGGTGGCGGAGAGGTTTTTCGCCAAGTACTTCGGTTTCCTCTTCGATAACACATCGCCGTGTTATCTTTGTGTTTGCATCTCTCTTCCTTTACTCTTTACCTTTTAATTACTACTGTGATTGTATTTAATTATGGTTTAAAGTGTGTTACCAATTTGGATATAGCTTATATTTCATATTCCCCACATATATTGTTTGATTATAAGCTTGTGTTGGTGTTTTACACACTATTTGAACTTTCAATTAGTATCAGAGTGGATGCACTTGCTGTAATTTAATTACCTAAGTGCGATCCTAGACCCCTTTTGAGATGGATCGATCTCAATCTCTTAATACTCCTCCAGACTTTGATGGAAGTAACTATGCATTTTGGAAAGTCCGTATGAGGGCATTCCTATGTTCCATTGATGAGAGTGTTTGGGATGCTGTAGATATAGGTTGGACTAGGCCGGAGGCCACCAAATTCGAATGGGATAAGGCAGCCCTCGCGGCAGCTAATGCTAATAGCAAGGCTTTAAATGCTATTTTTTGTGATGTTTCTCCTGATGAGTTTCATAGGGTTTCTCATGTTACAATTTCCAAGGAGGCGTGGCAAATTTTGGAAACAACTTATGAGGGAACCAAAAAGGTGAAGGACACCAAGCTGCAAATGCTTACCACACGCTTCGAAGAGCTGAAGATGAGTGAAGATGAGTCATTCGACTCATTTTACGGGAAGCTGAATGAGGTGGTAATTGGGAAGTTTAGCTTGGGAGAAAAGATGGAGGACTCTAAGATTGTGAGAAAAATTCTACGATCATTACCAGAGAGCTTCAGTGCAAAAGTTACTGCCATTGAAGAGAGCAAGGACTTTGATGAGATCAAAGTTCAAGAACTTATTGGCTCACTTCAAACCTATGACCTATCTCTACCATCACAAAGGAAGAGCAAATCTCTTGCTCTAAAGACAATCAATGAGAGAGTGGAAGCTCAAGACTCATCGGATGAGGATGAGGTCGAAAAGGATGTGGCGTATCTTGTTAAGAACTTCCGAAAGTTCTTGAAGTTCAAAAAGAATGAAAAATTTGCTGAGAAGGGAAAATTCTCAAATTCCTGGAAGGAGAAAAAGGATTTCAAGAAGAAAGATGCGAAGGAGTCTCAATCCTCTCAAGGAATCACGTGCTATGAATGCAACGGTTATGGACATCTCAAGAAAGAGTGTCCCAACTATTTGAGAGGGAAGGGTAAAGTGTATGCCACTACTTTCAGTGACACAGACTCCTCTAATTCAAACTCAGAAGAAAGCTGTGACGGAGAGGGAAACTACTCTGCATTCATGGCCATTGCTCCCGTACAATCTTCAGATGATTTGAGTTTGCTAGTGGAAGAGCTTGGGGAGCACACTGAAGCGGAGTCGATGGGGATAGTAAAGGAATCCAATGATGAGGAAGATGAAGGGACAGTGGGACTGTAAGAAACCTACAATTCCCTCATTGAGAAGACCGGTGAATATGCAAAAGTGGCTAAAGCAGCCATTAAGAAAATGAAGAGAGCAGAGCAAGATTACAAAAGTCTTCTAGTGCAGTACAAGGAGACTAAGTGTGAAGTTGAGACGCTGAATGGAGAGCTAACCGAAGCCTATTTAAAGATCAAATTTCTTGAGTTTGAGGTGATTCAAGCTAATGCTAAAGTAGAGCGGGTTTCCTCCAAGAAGCTTGATGAAGTGCTTGCTCATCAAAAACCGTTCTCCGACAAAAGCGGATTGGGATACACTAGATAGAGCAATTCGAGTGCCAATATGTCCAAGGATATGAAGTTTGTGAAAGCTAAAGAACCAATGGTAGTAATCATTACTGCTGAGAAAGTGAAGACGGAGAAGAAGAGGAATGTGACTGACCAACGGGTTTTGATAAAGCCTCATAATCAATCAGTGGTCAAACCTAAAGCTAAAGGGAAATCACTTCCAAAATCACAAAGAGGTCTGAGAACTAAACATTTCTGCCATCATTGTGGAATTCAAGGACACACCAGACCTAATTGTCATAAGCTTAAAGCATTAAAGAATGCAAGTGCTCAAAGGTCAAGAGGACCAAGAAATGGCAAAGGGAAGTGGACTGCTGAGCAATCAAAAAGTCAAGAAGGTGATCCCGGAGTGAGGGATGTGATGAAGATAATTGATGCCCTCACTATGTTTGGCAAGCTTCACCAGAAAGTTTGAGAGTCACAACAATAGTACCCAATCCTCTAGGGATATCACCCCAAACGCACGTGTCGTGTGGGTGAAGAAGGGTACACATGTATAAGCATTACAACATGTCCATGCATTAATACTTCTTATGTTATGTGACTTTAATTGGTTGTGTACATTATGTTATCATTCTAGCATGTTTTTGAAAATTTTTGTTTGTTTGTTATTTGCTTTAAATGTTTTTACATTTTTTTTATCAATCTTTACTTGTTTTTGTTATCAATCTTTACTTGTTTTTGTGTCAAAAATCCAAAAATACATAAAAAGTAGAAAATCCAAAAAGTTTGATCGGCATTATTGTGTTTTATCACACGCATGTTTTGCCTTGTACCTTCGTACAAATGGCTTTATGCATTTACGAGCGTAGCTTGTTCTTTATGCACTCATATCATTGAGGAAAAAATCTTGACATCTAGTGATTGTTGTAAATAGATCTTCAAACTTGTCATGAATGATTAGTCAATGGTTTTGTTGATCTTGAGACTTGCATAGACTTGTGCCTATATATCTTCTCACTCTTTTATTTTTTTGCTTAAAGAGCTCAACCAATGTAAATCTCAAAATGAAAAGAGATAATGAGTTGTAAAAGCCGTCGCACATACTAGTATTTGATTAGGAAAAAGGGAAAGCGACTTATATGAAAATGTATGATGCCTAAAAAGCCAAAGGCTTGTTCATCAAATTGAAATATCAAAAATTTCAGGCATCGATCTCAAAATGAGATGTATTGATTCAAAATGATCAAATGTTATGATGTGTTTGGAGCCAAATGAAAAGCCTCAAAATTATGTTATCAAGTTATGTCGGAAGTCATATATGCATACTTCTATAATTGAGATTGGTCACTTTTCCTCGTGCTAATTGTGTATGTATTAGTTAAATTGATCATTGAAGTTTCACATTAGACTAAGGACTATCTCTTCTTTGGTACCCACACACATCACACATGTCTATGTTCAATAAATGTCTTATTCATTTGTGTGATTGTACTTGATTAAATGTGTTGCACATGCTCAATTATATGTTGATCAAACACAAAATGATTTTTGAGTGTTTTAATTGTTTTTGGAAAGTGTTTTTGTCTTGAAAAATTTCAAAAAATTTCAAAAACTGTGCAACCCCGTTTTGGCGACTCTAGCAAGTTGCGAGCCTTTAGTCGTGAGCTTACATAGAAGCTCTTGGCGACTCTCTGGCGAGTCAAGGCCCCATAAGCTCTTGGTTTTTAGGATTTTCATGACTCAGTTTGGCGACTGGTTCACGAGTGGAAGCTCCAGTTGCGAGGTTTACTCAGAATGATTCGTGACTCCCTTCGCGAATTTCTCGCGAGTGGACCTTCCAGTCGCGAAAAACACTTAGACAAATTTTTCAAAATTTGTCACACGGGTTTTTGGCGGCTTGACTTGGCGATTGGTTCGCGACTTTTTCCAGTCGCGAAAAACGCGTGTTTTGCGCTTTAAGGGTTATTTTCAGGACAATTTTCAAAAACTTTTCATTTTTCCCTCGCTCATTATGACTGTTCATTGTCTTGTCCGTTCCTCTTCCTCTCAAACTCACCGTGTTTTGCCAAATATCCTCCATTTTCTTCATCATCTCTTCACCAATCTTCAAGAAAATGTATGAGTTTTGTCATTTTCTCTATGTATTTTTGTTTCTAGCCCTTGATTTCTTGGATTTTGTGTTTTTGTTGAGTTTTGAAAATATGATGTTGAATATGGTTTGTGGATATTTTGTTGAATGGATTTTGTTGGTTTTGGTTGTATGTTGCCTACAATACATGTTTTCATGTTTGCTTCTCATTTTTGAGTAGTTTATCCTGTTTATGTTGTGCTGTGCATATCATGATCATAGCAAAATGTCTCATAGACATTTTCTTGTGTTTCTGTGGACTTCATAGATTACTATGTGTTTCACCATGCCTGCACTTGCATCACATATGCACACCATATGCACCTGTATTGTATATGCTTACATACATGCTATGTTTTTGCATTTCAATCAGGCTAGCTACACATTAACACATATTTGGTTCATTTAACATGTTTGAGTGAAATTTCTTCCTGTCTATCATTGTGTGCTTATTTCATGGACTAACTTGGATCTAATCAAGTTTGTATTTGTGTCTTGTGGTATTGCACTTGGTTCTCTGCTATGTGTCTGCTCTTTTGCAGATGTCTCACCGTTCCTCTCGTGGAAAAGAACCAGTGATTGATGTTCCATCATCCCCTGTTTCAAAACGGACCCGACATTCATCCCATGACTCAAACAGTGAGAGATTCAAGACTCCTTTAGATTCTCAGACCTTCTCTAGCATTTTTAAAGAGGCTCCTACTATGGTGAAACGGATTGTGAGATTTGATACACTGGGAACAACTTTTATTCCTAGGATTTTTGAGGAAAAAGATTGGGCTGATTTATTCGGGAATTTCGAGGATCCAATTGATGAATTAGTTAAGGAGTTTTACTCGAATGCTAGATTCACTGGAGTTGAACTGAAGTGTTGGGTACGAGGAAAGAAATTCATCATTACTCCATATTACATTGTAGAAGTTCTTCAGATCACTCGACCGGCAAATGTAGACCTCACTCCATATAATGATAGATTTCCTCAAGTACAAGATATTCTTCAAATTCTTGGGCCTAATAATGAGATTTCATCCAAAGGCACGTCCATTGGAACTGCAAAGTTTGCACCTGAACTGAAGACTCTCACATTGATCATATTCTCCAACCTTTATCCATTGTCTAACACCAGATTCATCAATCTTAGAAGAGCTTAGTTCTTATGTGAGCTCATCACCGGTGTTTCGATTGATATTTGTGCTCACATTTTTTAGACAATAGGGAAAACAGCAGCACGAACATGTCTTCCTTTTTGTAGTCTTCTTATGAAAATCATGGTACTTAAAGGTGTTCGTCTACCAAAAGATGGAAAAATACTGGTGCGTTTTCACCGAATATCCATGGTGTCTCTTCAAGCAAGCAAAAGTCACTCTTCCAAAGTACCTAAGAGTGAATCTTTCCCTCATGCCACTTCTTCCAGTCATGGCTTAGCTACTCACACTATGCCTGGGCATACCGAGACTACATCTCTTCACACTCTTGAACTACAGACGACTAGCACTCAGCATGTAAATTCTAGCTCTCAAGCTGACAGGTTGAGTATTTTGATGGAGGGTTTGCATCAGCGTATTTCTGAATTTGAAAATGTTCTCTACTCCACCAACAATCAAGTTCAGATGCGTCTCACAACCATTGAGACACAGTTAGATGCTATTCAACGCAAACAAGAGGAAAGCCTTTAGTTATTCATGCCAAAAAGGGGGAGAGTAACTCAGTGTATAGCTTGGATGATAGCATATAGTAAGGAGGAGAGAAACACAAGAATGGGGAGTGTGCATATTGACGGGGGGAGTTGTGTGAGCTCAAAAGGAGGAAGTTGATACATACACACACACATACTTTTGGATAGTCTAACCATTGTTTGGCTAGTTTAGTTTATAGCTTATTTGTTTATAGTTTTTATAACTCTTAGATGGTTACATTGCTTTTGTTTAAAGTCTTTGGTACATTGGTTTAAATATTTCAGTTAATTTTCAGTACTTTGTTTATTTTGTACCTTTGCTTTGTAGCTCAGTACTTTTACTTAATGTTATGCATTTTCTTTAGTACTTCACTCTCGTGCCCTTGTTGGATTTTTTATCCTTGATGCAATTACTTTAGGTTCTTGTATCGTTTGAGTGTTGGACATGCAAATGATTCTTTGCATTGAACCTATAAGCTTGCATGTCCGAATGTTTATTCTCCATGTGAATGTTCATTGTGATCACTATTTATAGTGATTGTTCCTGTTTGGTCAAGTCATGCTTTATTGCTTTAATCTTAACTACTTAATCACATTGTGCTTGCTCCATATGCATTTTAAGATTTCAGGAAAAACTTGTTCGTATGGTTCAAGAGCTTCATAGTTTCTAAAGTTAGGTGTGAGTGAGTTTTGGCAACTGTTCCCAACTCACATGTTAAGTCTAGAGTCTGTTTTAGGGTTTTGTCACGGAATAGCCAAAGGGGGAGATTGTAAGGTTGAATTTATTCAATCATGTGTTGGCTTTATTCCGTGCCAAATTTTCTTGTAATTTAGCAATTAGATACCCTGTATTTAGGTGGGAATTATGTAAGGGTAGTGTGTGAAAGAGTGTGAAGAAAACTCAAAATGTGTGCAATTCAAAGGAGTCTCGCAACTAGCTTGCGACTGGCAAGTCGCCAAAATGGCACACATGTAAAGCATGCAGGGGGAGCTAAAGGGTCACGACAGCTGGAGCACTACAGGACAAAACTTCCAGTTTGGCTAGGCAGTTAGCTCGCGACTCAAACTTGCGACTCGTTCCAGTTGTGAGCTCGAGTTGCCAGAATGCCCTGTTTGGTTGAAACTGACTTTTCGCATTCCTCATACACACTACTATAAATATCCTTATACCCACGAAATGTAGAGAGCTTCCAAAGAGAATTTTGAGGGAGAAACCCAAGAGAAAAACAAGATTGACTCATCCACAATCTTCATCCTTTGATTCTCCAAATTCCGCTACTCTTACCCTCTCCATTGACATATCCTTGAGAGGTACATTTAGTCAAATCCTATCTCACCATACCCATATCAGTGAGGAGGTACTTTGGTGCTTGGGAAGCAGTTTAGAAGGGACCAATTCATTTGATTGATGCAATGGGCGATTGCGGGATCTGGTAAGCTAGAGAAGACAAGGTTCGTCGTAACCCTGTTGGAGCAAGAAGCTTGGAGGGCTTAGGTGCACTGGGTAGATTAAGGCTTGGAGGGTCTTCTTCTATTCATGTATCCCAACTTTATTCTCTAGTGGATTATTGACCGCTTGGAGGGTGGAGGTTAGGTTTTTCGCCGAGTACTTCGGTTTCCTCTTCGATAACACATCACCATGTTATCTTTGTGTTTGCATCTCTCTTCCTTTACTCTTTACCTTTTAATTACTGCTGTGATTCTATTTAATTATGGTTTAGAGTGTGTTACCAATTTGGATATAGCTTATATTTCATATTCCGCACATATATTGTTTGATTATAAGCTTGTGTTGGTATTTTTGTATTTGGGGGTCTAAACGTTCATAGGTGTTTTACACACTATTTGAACTTTCACTTACCTCACCAAATTCAGAGTAGTGAGAAGGTTCTTGGTGTTTGGGAAGCAGTTTGATGAGAATGCAAAATGTCATATTTTTCTCCATTAATGTTTAGTCTTTTATATTTATTTGGTGCCTAAATGTACTCATTATTCTTATATTTTGATTTAGGATGCAAATGGAGGCATTAAGTGCAAAACGTAGCTAATTGGGCGATTCTGGACAGCTTTGACATTGCTTCGTAATCTGGGCATAACTTTCTCATCCAAGCTCCGATTGAGATGATTCAAGATGATATGGAACGCCATGACAAAGCTCTACAACTTTCATGTTTTGAGTTTTGAGAGATACGGGCCGCATCAGGGTCGAAATCGGGCTTGAAGTTTCTGTACATGCACTGCTGACGTTCTGGAATGTTCCTTTGCTTGAAATTTTAATACGTGGATCTGATGCGGTTTATTTTCAGAAGCTTCCAGATCTGATGCACGAAAATTCCAGCTGGAAAACACCTCTTTCCTAGTTATATTAGGACTTTGTTTTATTTTTTAATATTTTTCCTTAATTAGTCAGATTTGGATATTATTATTTAGAATATTTTTAGGAGATTTTGTAGGCTTGGGAAAGGGGGAATTAACGTGTAAAAGGGGGAGGAGAAATCAGAATTGGACACACATGCCTCTCTCTCCCTTCTTCTCTGATTTTCTCCTTTGAGTTTTCATCATGGCCTTGCGTGGCTAAAACTTTTATACTTGGTTAAAGGAAACTGAAGCCTCGGAATCAATAAAACTGTGAGATCTAATTTGTTTTTATTGTTCAATTTTTGCTTTGAATATCGGATGTTCTTCTGTGCCTATTTTCATGATTGTCTCGTTTAATTACTAGGAGGCCTACTAGTTTATTATTCGTTGCAATCTACTACTAGGTTAGATATCAAATCCGTAATTGTTTGATCTCTCTAACTTGTGAAGCAACCAAGATTTAATGATTTGCTGCGTTAGAAATTATTAGATCTTAAGAAGAACACTCGACTAAATTAAATGCAACCGCTTGTGTTTGTGTTGTTTAGTTTCGTCGATCTCTCTAATTCTTAAGGCTGCTATTAGATTAAACCTTTAGCGCTTGTCTTGGGTTGTTTAGTAGTTAGGGTTAATTAGATCGCTTGTTTTCTAATTAACTACGACTAAGGAGAGATAGGAAAATAGTTCCAACGGTGAATAGTCAAAGTGTGAATTGATATATACTTGCATCGATGATCAGTTGTAAAATTCCGATGGTGGATGTTGACTTAGACCAAGGTTTGTTCTCTTGATTGATTTTGATACTTTGATTTAAATTGTTCCTTAGTTGTTTTTCTTAAAATTCTTTGCCTTATACTCAAAACACCCCCCCCCCCTCCTTGTTCACATAGCATAAAAAAAACTAGGCTAGATACTCTCTGTGGGAACGATCCTTACTCGCACTACTACATATATTTTTAGGAGTATAGGTTTTACTTTTGGTTGCCTACGACAGCACACCACAGTTCAAGAGAGAACCAATTCATATTGGTTGATGCAATGGGCTAATTGCGGAATCCGGAAAGCTAGAGAAGACACGGTTCGGCGTAACCTTGTTGGAGCAAGAAGCTTGGAGGGCTTAGGTGCATTGGATAGATTAGACTTGGAGGGTCTATTGCTATTCATGTATCCCAACTGATTTTCTAGTGGATCATTTACCACTTGGAGGGCGGCAGAAAGGTTTTTCGCTGAGTTCTTCGGTTTTCTCTTCGATAACACGTGCCGGTGTTATCTTGTGTCTGCATCTCTCTTTTCCTTACTCTTAGATTTTAATTTCTGCTGGTTGTGATTAATTAATGGCTTAAAGTAGTTTGCTAATTTGGGTATTGTTTATATTTTATATTCTGCACATATATTGTTTGAATATAAGCTTGTATTGGAAAATTTGTATTTGGGGGTCTAAATATTCACAAATGTTTTATACACTTAGTGAGTTTTCAATTGGTATCAGAGCGGGTACACCTTGTTGGATTTCTATATCCTTAGTGTGATCCTTGACCCCTAGGATGGATAGGTCTCAATCCCTCAATGAACCTCCCTTCTTTGATAGGAGTAATTACGCGTTTTGGAAAGTGCGTATGCGTGCATTTTTGTGCTCCATTGATGAGAGTGTGCGGGATGCTATAGAAATTGGTTGGACAAGGCGAGGCTGTCAAATCCACTTGGGATAAGGCAGCTCTCGCGGCGGCTAATGCTAATAGTAAAGCACTTAATGCTATATTTTGTGGTGTCTCACCGAATGAATTTCACAGGATTTCTCATGTGTCAATTGCCAATGAGACATAGAAAATTTTGGAGACTACCTACGAAAGCACCAAGAAGGTGAAGGATACCAAGCTTCAAATGCTTACCACTTGGTTTAAAGAATTGAAGATGAGCAAAGATGAATCATTCGACTCATTCTATGGAAAGTTGAATGAAGTGGTAATCGGGAAATTAAACTTGGGTGAGAAGACGGAAGACTCCAAAGTAGTAAGAAAGATCCTTAGATCATTGCCGGAGAGCTTCCGAGCCAGGGTGATCGCCATTGAGGAGAGCAAGGATCTTGATGAGATAAAGGTCCAAGAACTTATCGGCTCTCTTCAAACATATGAGCTCACTCTACCATCTCAAAGGAAGAGCAAATCCCTTACTCTTAAGACGATCCATGAAAGAATTAAAGCTCAAGATTCCTCAGAAGAGGATGATGTTGAAAAAGAGATGGCATTCCTTGCATAGAACTTTCACAAGTTCTTGAAGTTAAAAAAGGATGGGAAGTGCTTTGAGAAAGGAAAATTCTCCAATTTCAAGAAAGACAAGAAGGACTTCAAAAGGAAGGATTCCAAAGACTCTTCTCCTTCTCAAGGAATCACTTGTTATGAGTGCAACGGGCATGGTCATTTGAAGAAAGAATGCCCTACATATTTGAAGGGAAAGGGTAGAGCTCTTGCTACAACCCTTAGTGATTCGGATAGCTCAAACTCCGATTCTGGAGAAAGCTGTGATGGGGAAGGAAGCTACTCCGCTTTCATGACCTTTGCACCCGTAGATTTTTCGGAAGATTTATGTACTCTAAAGGAAGAGCTTGGTGAGCATACCGAAGTGGAATCTATTGGTGTTGGAGATGAATCTGATGATGATAAAGAAGAGTGCGTTTATGAAGGAACAAATAGATTACAAGAATCCTACAATGCACTTCTTGAAAAGAGTGGAGAATATGCAAGAGTGGCTAAGGCAGCCATTAGAAAGATGAAGAAAGTCAAAGAGGACTATAAAAGCATCCTCACGTGGTACAAAGAGACCAAGTGTGCAGTTGAAGGGTTAAATGAAGAACTAAACAGTGCCTATTCCAAGATAAAGTTTCTTGAGCTCGAGATTGTTCAAGCAAATGCCAAAGTGGAGTGTGTTGCTTCCAAGAAACTTGATGAAGTGCTTGCCTATCAAAAGCCCTCTTCGGATAGAAGTGGCTTAGGGTATATCGGAGAAGGTAGCTCAAACTCTAAAGTGTCAAAGCAAATGAAGTTTGTCAAGGCTAAAAAAGCATCAACTCCTCTTGTTGACAATGTAAAATCTGAAAAGAAGCCAAATGTGGTGAATCAAATGGTTTTGACAAAGTCTCCCAAGCCAATTGTGGCTAAGCCTAAGGCAAGAGTAAAGTCTCTTCCTAAAAGACAAAGAGGTCCACAAACGCAACACTATTGCCATCATTGTGGAATCCTAGGGCACACTAGACCAAATTACTACAAGCTCCAAGCATTGAAGAATGTAGATCTTCAAAAGCCAAGAAGACAAGGAAAAGGCAATGGGAAACCCAAGCAACCAAAAGGGCAAGACGGAGAACCCGTTATGAGTGATTTGATGAAGATGATTGACACCATCACCTCATGTTTGGCCAACTTCACCTTAAGGTTTGAGAATCATGACTCAAGCACTCAATCCTCAAAGGATATCACCCCAAAAGCATTTGCCGTATGGGTGAAAAAGGGTACTTACGCATAAGTATTATAACATGTCCATGCATTAATTCTTTCTATAAAATGTGACATTGTTGTTTGCTTGTTTATTTTACATTCTAGCATGCTTTTAAATATATATATATATATATATTTTTTTTGTTTAAAAGCTTTGGTTGTTTGTTGATTTTGATCATTCTTTATTGTAAGGTTGAATTTAATCAACCATTCTGTTGGCTTTATTCCGTGCCAATTTGCTTGTAATTCAGCACTTAGAAACCCTGTATTTAGGTGGGAATCATGTAAGAGTAGTGTGTGAGAGAGTGTGAAGAAATGCTCAAGACTGTGCAATGAAGCAGGGATTCGTGACTGGATCTCGTGGGTAGCTCGCGGCTTGCAAGCTGCCAGAAGATGCACACGAGTGAAGCATGCAGAGAAGTTGAACCGTCATGCTAGCTGTAGCACTACAGGACAAAAAGTCCAGACTGGCCATTCAGTTAGCTCGCGGTTTGAACTCGCGACTCAATCAAGTCGCAAGGCCAAGTCGCTAGCAAGCTCTGTTTTGGAAAAACTGACTCTTCGCATTCCATTCTCACACCAGTATAAATACCCCTTATACCCACGAAATGTAGAGAGCTTCCAGAGAGAATTTTGAGAGAGAAACCCTAGAGAAAAACAAGATTGACTCATCCACAATCTTCATCTTTGTTTCTCCAAATTCCTCTACTCTCACCCTCTCCATTTTTACATCATTGAGAGGTACATTAGCCAAAACATTTTCTCACCATACCCATATCTGTGAGAAGGCTATTTGGTGCTTGGGAAGTAGTTAGGAAGGGACCAATTGATATTGGTTGATGCTATGGGCTATAGCGGAATCCGGTAAGCTAAAGAAGACAAAGGTTCGGCGTAACCTCGTTGGAGCAAGAAGCTTGGAGGGCTTGGGTACACTGAGTAGATTAGGCTTGGATGGTCTTCTGCTGTTCATGTATCCCAACTTCATTCTTTAGTGGATTATTGACCGCTTGGAGGGCGGCGGAGAAGTTTTACGCTAAGGACTTCGGTTTCCTTTTCGATAACACATCGCTGTGTTGTCTTTGTGTTTACATCTCTCTTCCTTAATCTATGTCATTTAATTTCAGCTGTGGTTGTGATTTTATTTGGCTTAGATTGTTCTATCAATTCTGTTTTAGCTATTTATCATATTACGCACATATATTGTTTGATAATTAGCTTGAAATGGTAATTTGTAATTTGGGGGTCTAAACGTTCAAAGTTTTTTACACACTATTTGAACATTCATTTACTTTGCTTTGTGTCAAAAATCCAAAAACACATAAACAGTATAAAATCCAAAAAGTTTGATCGGCGGTGTTGTGCATTGTCACATGCATGTTTAGCCTTATACCTTCATACTAATGGCTTTGTGCATTAATGAGCTTAGCTTGTTCTCTATGCACTTGTATCTTTGTGGGAAACAACTTGACGTCTATGTGATTGTTGTAAATAGATCTTCAAACTTGTTATGAATGGTTAGTCAATAGTTTTGTTGATCTTGAGACATGCGTAGACTTGTGCCTATATCTCTTCCCATTCTTTTTTTTTTTTTTTTTTTTTTTGCTTAAAAGCTCAACCAATGTCAAATCTCAAAAAGAGATAATGTGCTGAAAAAGTCGTCGCACAAACTAGTATTTGACTAGGAAAAAGGGAAAGTGACATGTATTTAAAATGTATGGTGCCAAAAGCCAAAGGCTTACTCATCAAATTGGAATATCAAAAATTTCAAGCATTGATCTCAAAAAGAGATGTAAAGATCAAAATGATCAAATGTTATCAAAAGAAAAGAAGCCAAATGAAAAGCTTCTAACTCAATGTAATCAAGTTTATGTGGGAGGTCATATATGTTCATTTCTACAATTGAGATAGGTCACTCTACTTAGTGCTAGTTGTGTATGACTTAGTTGAATCGATCATTGAAGCTTCACATTAGACTAAGGACTATCTCATAATTGATACCCACCGACATCACATATGTCTATGTTTAATGAATGCCTTATTCATTTGTGTGATTGTACTTGATTAAATGTGATGTACATGCTCAAGCATCTGTTGATCAAATCCAAAAATATTTTTGAGTGTTTTAGTTGTTTTTGGAAAGTATTTTGATTTGAAAAATTTTCACAAAAATCCAAAAAATTTGCAAATATGCATTTTCGCGAGTCATGCTCAAGTCATAAGCTTAGCCGCAAAAATCCCCAGGATTTGTTTTGCAAAATTTTGAAAACCCGAAGGGTTCGCGACTCACTCACGAGTGGTCTACTTAGTTGCGAAAAAGACTTAGAAAAATTGATTTTTCAGTTTTCCAACCCGAGGCAATCGTGACTCACCTGCGACTGTTTGGCAAGTGTAAGTCTCAGTCGCGAAAAAGACTTAGAAATTTTTTTTCAAAATCTGGGTTTAAGAGTTTTTGGCGACTCACTTGGCGACTCATTCGCTAGTCAATTAAGTTGCAAAAAACGCGTGTTTTGCAAAAATAGGGTTAAAAATCAGACATTTTTTCAAAACTTTTCACTTTCCCTTGCATCACATGTTTGTCCCTTTGTCTTCTCTGCCTCTCCCTCTCTCAAAACCACATTTTTCACTCCAAAAACCTCCATTATTCTCTTCAATCTTCACTCCAAATCCAAGAAAAGGTATGGGTTTTCACTCCTTTTTACTTTATTTCAAGTTTAAAGCATTCTATTTCATGGGTTTGTTGGTTTTGTTGAGATATTGAAACATTGTTGAAGAACATGTGTTTTTGTAGTTTTTGATGAAATTGATATATGGGTTTTGTTGAGAATGATGTTATAATGCTTGTTTTTCATGTTTCTGTCAAAATTATTACATGCTCATGCATTATACAATGTTTTGTGTTGTGGTGTGCATACCATTTTGTTGATAAAATGTCTATTTAGATGTTTTTGTGTGTAATTTTGGACTCCGTCGAGTAAAAATTTGGGGATAATCATGTTTCCATGTTTGGAACAACTAATGGTTATGTGTTTCACACTTTGCTCCTTGCATGATTTCATGTCTCTTATATGCACACTTTTCCATATGATGCACACACACAATCTTTGACATGTTGTGTGTTTAATGCCATGATTATATCATGCTTTGATGTTTAGCATCTTCACATGTCAATTTTTTTGAATTGCTCTTTAAATTTTAGTTTTTAGGGTTTAATTTGTAGTTTTTGTTTTTGGTACTAACTTGTTGCTAATCCAGTTTGTTGCCGTTTGTTTTCATCTTGCTCTTTGTTATTTCATGATCTTTGCTTGAAGATGTCTCCTATACCGCATTTCAAGCGTATTCAAGCTACTTCAAAAGTGCCCCCATGGTAATTGAACGGGTTGTTGAGCAAGCTACTCTTCTTGATACAAACATTCCTAAATGGCTCACTTCTATGGATTGGAACTACCTTCTTTCAAATCTTAATGATCCTTATGAAGAGCTTGTGAAAGAGTTTTATGCGAATGCCCTGTTTGATGGGGAAGAGCTACAATGTTGGGTGAGAGGAAAGGACTTTACTATAACGCCTTCATATCTTGCTCTCATTCTGAACATCAACCGACCAATGTTTGCAAAACCACCGGTGTTTGATGAGATAGAACCGGATCTTGAAATTTTTCGCGATGCTTTCGGAGAAAATTTGGATGTGTCTTCAAATGGGAAATTAATTGGTCTGTCATCTTTATCTCCCGAGTTGAGGTTGCTCACAACAATAATGTTCATAATCTCTATCCTCTCTCGAGCACCGGATATATGAATCTTGGCCGGGCTCTATTTCTTCATGACTTGATTACCGATGAAGAAATTGATGTATGCTCTCATATCTTTCACATTTTGCTCAAAACTGCTGAGAGGATGGCCTTTAGGAATTGTCTTCCATTTTGTTGCCTCATCACAAAGATATTGAAGCTAAAAGGAGTACCTATAATGGAAGATGAGTTTCCTAAATCAAAGCAAAGACCAATCAACATTAGCACTCTCAATGCTATAAAAGGCCATGTTCGAAAGAATGTCAAGCAAGAGAGTAATGCTCCTCAAGGTGATACAAGCTCTAGCTCACACTCCTGTGATGAGAAGTTGGACAACATCATGGCTTTCGTGCAAAATATTAGCACAAAATTGTCCAGCCTCACAAATATCATGTACTCTTAGCACACCCGATTTGAGACAAAGTTTACCTCTCTCCAAACTCAATTGGATCAAATCTAAAGGAAGCTAGAAGAAGATGATGACTAGCTATTCCATGACAAAAAGGGGGAGATGGTGTTTATGATAGGGGGAGAGCTATGATAGGGGGAGAGAGCTAAATCAAAGGGGGAGCAAGCAATGCAAGAGCAAGCAATAAAACAACAAGCTCTTCTAGTTTTTCTTTGTTGCTATTACTAGTCTATGTTCATATTTCATCTTTTAAGCTTATGTTGTGTACTTGACTATGTTATGATACTTTTATGTAACCTTGCTTATGTAGCTTAGTACTTTTAGTTAATGTCTTGCATTTTCTTTAGTACATTTGTGCCTTTGTTGGATCTTGTATCCTTGATGCAATTTAAACCTAATGCTTCTTGCTTTAGTGTTCTTGCATAGGTTGAGTGTTAGACATACTTTGCATTGAGCTTATTTGCTTGCATGTCCAGATGTTCATTCACCGTGTAAATGTTCATTGTAGTCACTATTTATAGTGATTGTTCTTGTATGGTCAAGTTAAGCTTCATTATCATATTCATACTTGCTTTATCGTATTGTGCTTGCTCCATATGCATTCTAAGTTTTAAGCTTACAATGAACTTAATGAGTGCATTTTGTGATATTGTTTTTAGGAGACTTGTTTGTATGGTTCAAGAGCTTCACAGATCTAAAATTAGGTATGAGTGAGTTTTGGCAACTGTTCCCAACTCACATTTTTAAGTCTAGAATCTATTTTAGGGTTTTGTCACGGAATAGCCAAAGGGGGAGATTGTAAAGTTGAATTTATTCAACTATGTGTTGGCATTATTCTGTGCCAAATTTGCTTGTAATTTAGTATTTAGAAACCCTGTATTTAGGTGGGAATATTGTAAGGATTGTGTATAAGAGTGTGAAGATTTGATCAAGAGTGTGGACTCGCGACTGACTCGCGAGTGGTAACTCGCCAAAATGAAACACACATGTGAAGCATGCAGGAAGATGAAGAGTTAGGCCAGCTGGATCATTACAGGACAAAAAGTACACTTTGGCCTAGTCTAGTAACTGGTGACTGGAACTCGTGACTCATCCCAGTCACGAGTGACTTGCTAGTGCACCCTGTTTTGCTAAAAAATGACTTTTCACATTCCATCTCATACCCTACTATAAATACCCTTATTCCCACGAAATGTAGAGAGCTTCCAGAGAGAATTTTGAGAGAGAAACCCTAGAGAAAAACAAGATTGATTCATCCATAATCTTATACACTTGATTTTCCAAATTCCTCTACTCTCACCCTCTCCATTGTCATATTCATGAGAGGATCATAAACCAAATCCTTACCTCACCAAATTCAGAGTAGTGAGAAGGTTCTTGGTGTTTGGGAAGCAGTTCAAGAGAGAACCAATCATATTGGTTGATGCAATGGGCTAATTGCGGGATCCAGAAAGCTAGAGAAGACACGGTTCGGCGTAACCTTGTTGGAGCAAGAAGGTTGGGGGGCTTAGATGCATTGGGTAGATTAGGCTTGGAGGGTCTATTGTTATTCATGTATCCCAACTGATTTTCTAGTGGATCATTTACCGCTTGGAGGGCGGCGGAGAGGTTTTTCGCCGAGTTCTTCGGTTTCCTCTTCGATAACACATGCCGGTGTTATCTTGTGTTTGCATCTCTCTTTTCCTTACTCTTAGATTTTAATTTCTGCTGGTTGTGATTAATTAATGGCTTAGAGTAGATTGCTAATTTGGGTATTGCTTATATTTCATATTGCGAACATATATTGTTTGAATATAAGCTTGTATTGGAAAATTTGTATTTGAGGGTTTAAACATTCACAAGTGTTTTATATACTTAGTGAGTTTTCAAAAACCATCATGATATATATATATATATATATATATTCTCATTTGCAACCCTCTCTATTTCTATTTCTTTATCACCTTTAATTGTAAATTCTATTCAAGTGTAATTTTCAAGAAAGTTTATGTTTGAAAATATTTCACCACGTTATGTAAAATCAAAATTTTGGGTAAGCGACATCTGTAACTGAATAAAACCTAGTTGAGTGTACCTACTTTGATACTACTTATTGGGTTATAGATTGACCACAACTAATTAATCTAATTACTCAAGTTGATTAATCAGTTAATATTACGTGCAAATCAGATTAAGGCACAATCAAATCACCAAACTAAATTAGAGTGCAATGGAAAATAAGTTTGACATGGCAATTTGATTACAATGGGAAAAATCATTGCAGACAAAAACCCTATCAGATAAAATTTAGGTCACCACTCTCGAAGAATCTATTAATCAAGAATCAAGCAGTTACAAGTACAAGGAGTCTTACCCTAACTAGACTATCCCAAAGTACCTACCTATAGTAGAACCTACTAACCTATACTAGTATCAACTCTAATACCCAATTGGACTTGTTCTTGTAGATACTTCTCATTTGCATGAATCCCTGTAGCTGTATGTTACTAACACTATGACAAATGTTGATTGTTGTAGTTTGGCAGAGTTCTAAATATGAGAGAGAGAGAGAGAGAGAGAGAGAGAGATTTTATTTTTATTGGGAATTTATAAACCACAAACGGATATACATTTAACCAAAAACAGAGTAAGAATGATGATCTAAGACCGTGGGATTGAAGGCAAAAAAACACTCCATGGAGAGAGAGAGAGAGAGAGAGAGAGAGAGAGGTAAAGAATTAAAGATTAAAATGTGATCCTTGATTTTTTTTAGGTGAATTATCTTGGGAACATCAACTTATTGAAATTTTTTTATTTTGCAACAAAGAGACATGAGAGATCTAAAGAGTGAAACTGTGAGAGACTTCAAATTTAAAATGAAAGAGGAGAGAATGGCTAAATTCCAAAGTGACAAGTTTGAAAGGAGAAATGGAAGTTCAAAAGAAGTAGGGGAGGTCGAGTTTTAACGAGAGCTCTTTTTTTTTCTTTTTCTTTTTTTTCTATGTCTTGTTTGATGCCTATCCTCTAGATCCTCGTTACAACTTCTTGAAAGAAGTTACTTACAGCTCATTAAAGGAAAAGGAAGGTTAAAAAATAAATAAATAAAAAGGTAAAGAAGGTCATGTTGTACATTTGTTTTGTCAACAATGGGGTTACCAATGTGCAGCCAGTAACTATCAATAATGGACAATGATTAATAAATCATATTAAGAAAGTTTTGATATCATTTAAATAAAAAATATAAAAAAATTTCAAAAAATTAATTGTTTTATCATTTTCCTATAAAATATTTTTAAAAATAATTTATAAACTAATGCTTTTAGAATATTTGCTAATTGCTTTGTTTTATATATATATATATATATATATATATATTGATATATATATATATATATATATTCTTAGTGAATGGTCACCCGAGGGAAGTGTTAAATATCTCTCTCTCTTGCACATGGGTGGCTTGACAAACCACCCACCCTATATATTAGGGGTTGAAATTTGGTCCTCCAATAATTTATGGCCTTGTCCCCTTAGTTGCTTCAGCCTCCTCTCTCTTCCACATATATGAGCTAATAATAGCTCATTGTAATACACACATATAGAAACTCAGAGGCAGTTTAAGAAACAATGAGAGGAAAGAGAAATATATGTGCATTTTATATCAATTTCAGAATTAATATGTTGTTGTGGATGACCTTAAAAAAAAATTCAAATATAATCTCACCAGCATGTTTCATTTTCTTGTCTTTATATTTTCTTTATTTTATAACAGACACAACATTTTGTTTCATGAATATTATGAGAAGCATAATTTTGATTGATGCTAGATTTGACACAATGACGATGTTGTTAGGTATTTGTGTACAAAACCACACCGCACTGCACTCCCATATATTTATTTATCCTATAATAAATATATATTAATAATTTAATATTATATGAAGTAAGTGGTTAGCCTAGTGTTAGTGCATTATAGTTTCATGTTAAGAACAATTTCGTTTTGATTAAATATAAAATCAAAAGTTCAAAAGTTTAATATTAGTTTTTTTTTTTGGAATATACTATATATTTGTTGTACTTTTAGTTTACTGTCAATCTGTCATGAGTTTTTTTTTTTGTTGTCTTGTGTATATTTGTGTTACTTTTTTGTTACACAAGTTTTATATATAAATATATATATATATATATTTTAACTTACTGTCATATTGTCATGATTATTAATAGTAAATTAAAAATTGGCCGTGACATCATGAAAAATCTACCATCCCAAAACCAACCAAACCGCACCTTGTACACCCCACTGAACCGCACCGCACCGCACATATGACCGCAAAATTGAGGAGCAATGCTATAGACGCCCCCAAAAATGGGATTTTTAGGTATTGGCATTGCACATTGGGTCCTTAGCGACGTGACTCTTTGTGTGCTTGTGTCTCTAGGGTGAGGTGTGTATGTGTGAGTCCCTTTTTCTTATTTTTAGTTACCAACCTTTAGTTTTGTATTAGGTGATTGGTCACCCATTTGTCTAATTCATTTTAAGTTACCTAATTAACTAAACCAATTTTAAGGGTTTATTAATTAAGGTAAACAAAAAGTCTTAAATCAAAGATCTTGGACTTGGAAGTTCGGTTACGTGTGGAGAAGGTGTTAGGCACCCCACAACATAGTACCCCATTTTAATTTATTTCAAACATTATCTTTTTAATGAAGAAATTAGATACTTGGCATTTTGATTTTGAAAAATTTTTGTTCAAACAATATATATATATATACACACACAGACACATATTGTTTAAACAAAATAGCCTGTGAAGGAGATCTACCACTTAGCTAAAAATAATATATACAATAGCATGTGAGTATTTATTTCCTATGTAGTTATCATGTGAATACTAAATACTATGCAAAAATAAATTACAACGTAAAAATAAAATGAGAGGGTTAGAAGGATAGCACCTTGTTATCCCCATATTTTCTCATTTTTACCATGCAAAAGGAGGACAGTGGAAATGTATTAGTGCCAAAAAAAAGAAAGGGACTATGTAAGCTTGATTGGTGCCTATGGGTTCAATGGAATTGAACCATAGGCACAAATCCCTAAAGATGCAATCCCAAAGGAACAACAATGCATGAGCAAGTTTGAAAAGAATTTTTTGAAAATGTTACTTTCATTTTTTTTTTTATGAAAGAGAGGTTTTGAAAAAAAAAAAAAACATATTTTTTATGAAGAAAAATTTTGTTATTTTAAATGAGGAACTTTAGAAAAAGTTACTTTCATCATTTTTTGAAAGAAAAGATTTCTTTTGAACAAGAAAATTTTGAAATAAGAAACAAATCTTTTTTTTAAAGGTTTAGGAAAGAGCTTTTTTTTTTTTTTTTTGAAGAGAAAGAGACCAATTTTTTTAGGGAAATCTGAAAATATTGGGGCACTTGAAAAATAATTTTGTAAAAAAAAAAAAATAGTTTTTAGAAGATAAAAGAAGAAATAAGTTTTAAGAAAATGATTCATGGGTTTATTTTTTAGGGGAAAAGGGTTTAACTTTAAAAAAGAAATTCCATGATTTTATTTGAGAAAATGGTTTGAAGGAAAAAGCTTTATTTTGGAAAACACATTTTGTAAAAGGGGAAGGATTGGAAAAAGCGTTTTGAAAAATTTTATGGGTTTTGCTTTTGAAAAGATTTGAACCAAAAATCCAATGATTTTTGTTAAAGAAAGACTTATGTTGTAAGCATTTTTGGTCGGAAAAATTGTTTTGAAAACAAAAGATTTTTAAAAGAAAAGGCTCATGGGTTTTACTTTCAAAAGAAAAATTTTGGGTTCCAAAAAGCCCATGATTTTGAAGAAAAAAAAAATTCCTTTTACAAAGCTTGCTCATTCAAAATTTTTCTTTTATCATATTTTTGAAAAGAAATTCCAACGTAGTAAAAGAAAAACAATTTTTTTTTTAAAGAAAGAAAAGAGATTTTTTTTTAAAAAAACACCTTATTTCAGATTTTTTTTTTTTTTTTTTTTAAAGGGAGAAAAAGATATATATATTTTTTAGAAGGAACATTTTAAATGGAAAGAAAAGATTTTTTTTTTTGAAAGAACATTTTTTTTTAAAGGAAAGTTTAAAGGAGGATCTTTAAAAAAAAAAAAAAAAAGGTTTCATTTTGAAAAACACTTTTAAAAAGGGAATAAAATTATTTTTCTTTGGAAAAACCATTTCCATGGAAAAGCATAATAAAAGAATTTGTTTACCCAAGCTATTAATTTATGGCAACATTATTAATGAGAAAAGGTAAAGAGCAACAATAGTATACAAATGCTATGAATTTAAAGACAAGAAAATAAGAGCAAGAAAATAAAATTGCTAGGAAATTTAAATGACAAGGGAAAGTAAAGTGCTTGAATTTAAATGGCAATAAAAGTAAAGAACTTGAATTTAAATGACAATAAATTAAAGAGCTTGAATTTAAATGGCAATAAAAGTAAGGTTTGTTAAAATGGTTTTTTTTTTTTTTTTAGATCCCTCTTAAATAAGTTTTAATCTATTTCAAGCCTTATGGGTTCTTTGTCAGAAAGAGAGGGGAGTTCTAAGCCATCATCCATCCTTAAGACAACATACTCATATTGTGCTTTACTTAAGGTTTAAAGCTCATTTAAAAGAGATAGATAGAAAATCTTTTTCTTAGGCCCTGAGATAGTATTTTATATATATAAATATATATATATAAATATATATATATATATAATGGGGGTGGGGATTAAGCAAAAATTAAATGGGATGACAATAATGTAAAGGGGATGGGGGAAGAACATTAAAATAAAAGGGATAACAATAAAGTAAAAGGGGAAGGGGATGAACATTAAATAAATGGGATGACAATAAAGTAAAGGAGATGGGAGAAGAACATTAAATAAATGGGTAACGAAACACAAAATAAATGGATGAACAAAAAAATAAAGAGTTCCTAGATGCCTAGAAGAGATGAGATTTCTTCCCCCTAAGGGTACTTCTCATATTAGGTCTAGGTAGGCCTGTGCAGGATCTGACCGATGTCGATGAAATCGATTGGCGCCAAACTGATCCAACCGCTTCCAAGCCTTACCGTAGGTGTCCGACGCGGTGGTAGGCGGCGATGTGGGCAAACCGAAGACGATCGCTATGGCGAGCGGTGGCTATTTTGCACTCCTATGAGAAACCGCATCGCACCAGTATATATATACACACACTATAATTTAACATATATGTATCAATGTAAAGAGAAGAAAACTAAAAGTAGACATGAAAGCTAAAGAAGCAAGGTAGAAGAAGAATAAGAAAACAACATTGGGTAAGTTAAGAAAAAAAGTTAGGTTTTTTTTTTTTTTTTTAATATATATATAATCTGGCACTAAAACGGCGCCGTTTTAGTACTTGGTATTAAATTTTAATATCAGCTCCAAAAAAACATCGTTTTATCACCAGGTTAAAAAAAAAAAAAAAAAAAAAAAAAAAAAAAAAAAACTATTGTAAGCCATTAACGATGAAATTTTAATTTTAAAACCTAGGATTATTTACCCACCTCTCTTTTTCTCTCCCTTACTCTCGTCAGTTTCCCTCTCCCTGACTCCTAGTCCCAGTAACAAAATCTTCAGATCTCCTCTCTCTTCCGCCTCAACCTTCGTCAGTTTCTAGTGATGTCTTGACTTCAGATGCTTCTCCTTACAAATGCAATGCTTTCTACCAGGTTAGTTAATGTAATTTATTTTCAATGGTGTTTGTTTGATCTGTTATGGGTTTGGTTTAATTTTTTTATTTCGGTTTTTTGTGATTGGAAATGGGTTATGTTTAAGAAAAGATTGTGAATTTGTTTGCAGTTAATTGTTTGTAGTTTTCTTTCAATTTTTTTTTTTGTTTTTGTTTTTTTTGTTTATAGAATATTTGGGTTTTTTTTTTTAATGAGCATGATGTGGTTTAGGGTTGTTAATTGCACTGTGTTTGGTTCCTTAAAAAATGAGGAATTAACGAAACTAACCACACTGTACCTTTATCTTGCAACGCACCTTGTGTAGACTTGTTCCCAACCCTCCATAAGTGAGGTGCGGTTAGGGATGAGGGAAAGCCACCCCTGTAGGTGCGGTGCAAAAAAGCCTCCCAAAACCGGCCGCACCGCACCATGTACACAGCCTTCGGTCTAGGTGATGGTTCAATACCCATCTAGGAACACAACAATAATATCACTATCAGCAATAAATAATATATGCATAAAGGAAAAGAGAGATAGATGTACAAAATCACAACAACAAAATGCTAGGAATTTATAGCAATAAGGTAAAGAGACAACAAGCAAATAAATGGAATTTCATATATATAAGATGAATGATGTTTACATAGGAAGAAAATAGAGAGGGATGGGATGGGTGTAATTATTAAGAAACTATCCCATCCCTACACCTTACCCACAAAGATTACAATAAAGATGAGAGGGGCTGAAGTTTTGTGGTGGGTTTCCTAAAGGGAGGAGAGAGATATTTTTTCAGAATTTTCTGGGGTTCTTTCTAGTATTTTTCTCTCAAAAACTTCTTCTTCTTTTTTTTTTTGTTGATAGGCCAAGAATGTATTGACCCCTTGTGATATATTAATTGATTAATTAGCCAAGTTTATTAATTAATCAAATTAACATGCAATGTACGTGGCAGCACAAACAAATCACCAATTAAACTAAGTATGCAGTGGAAATTAAATTGACACAATGATTTGTTTACGAATGGGGAAAACCTACACGACAAAAACCTCACCGGGTGATTTTAAGGTCACCACTCCTGAGAATGCACTATTTTCAAAACAAGCGGTTACAAGTAAAGGAATCCCAGTACCTTATACCAACCTATAGTTGAACTCTTACCCCAATACCCAATTGGACTTGTTCTGTAGTGACAATCTCTCATTTTCAATGCACGGCTCCTAGTACGTGACTAACCAATTGTGTGGATCCCAGTACGCGATTTAATCACCAACTTGAGAAAGATGTTGGCTGCAAAGTTCTTTAGTTCATCACACGATGAAGATCAAGAAGCTCCTTGGTCACAAAACCCTACTGTATACAAAACACAGCAGCTTCTTCAAGAGAAAGATGAACTAAGGCAAACTAGGCTTCCGATCACACTTTTCTTCACACTTCTGGAATTGTGCTCTCGTGCAACTTCATCACCTTTTACGGCCCTTAAAATAATTCTTATATATGTTTAGGGTTGTGAGAAAAGAAAGCCCAAACATACATTCATGGATTGGATGAAAAACAGCTCTGAAAAATTGAGTTTTATAAACCTCGATAGATAGCCATCTATCGAGCTAGCTGTCGAGCCACGGGCTTCAGCAGCTTTTTAAAACCTCGATAGATACTAGCTGTCGAGTTTTAAAATTTAGCACTTCTTTACTTGATTCTTGGACAGACTTGCATGGCTTTAACACTTGAACTTAAAACCTTATTTCTTAAAGTATTAAACATATCCTAGATCTACCCAATTACAAGTAAAGTGCGTTTTGTCAAAGGATTAGCCAATTACATAAAATATTAACATATGTTCCTAACATGATTCACATATGTCCTAACAATCTCCCCTTTTGACAATCCGTGACAAAACCACAACAAACAAATGAACATATGAGAGAAGTCATAAATCACTCAACTCATATTCACTTGTTGAATACTGAATGTTCAAATAGTGTATAAAATACCTATGAACGTTTAGACCCCCAAATTACAAATTACCAATTCAAACTTATTATCAAACAATGTATGTGCGGAATATGAACATAAGCTTAAACAGAATTGATAAAACAATCTAAACCAAATAAAATCACAACCACAGCAGAAATTAAATGGGAAAGATTAAGGAAAGAGAGATGCAAACACAAAGACAACACAGCGATGTATTATCGAAGAGAAAACCGAAGTCCTCGGCGTAAAACCTCTCCGCTGCCCTCCAAGCGGTCAATAATCCACTAAAGAATGAAGTTGGGATACATGAACAGCAAAAGACCCTCCAAGCCTAATCTACACAGTGTACCTAAGCCCTCCAAGCTTTTTGCTCCAACAAGATTACGCCGAACCTTTATCTTTTTTAGCTTACCGGATTCCGCTACAGCCCATAGCATCAACCAATATCAATTGGTCCCTTCCTAACTGGTTCCCAAACACCAAACAGTCTTCTCACAGATATGGGTATAGTGAGAAAAGGTTTTGGCTAATGTACCTCTTAAGGATGTAACAATGGAGAGGGTGAGAGTAGAGGAATTTGGAGAAACAAAGATGAAGATTGTGGATGAGTCAATCTTGTTTTTCTCTAGGGTTTCTCTCTCAAAATTCTCTCTAGAAGCTCTCTACATTTCGTGGGTATAAGGGGTATTTATACTGATGTGTGTATGGAATGCAAAGAGTCAGTTTTTCCCAAACAGAGTGGACTGGCGACTTGGCCTCACGACTTGACTGAGTCGCGAGTCCAAGCTGCGAGCTAACTGAATGGCCAGACTGGACTTTTTGTCTTGTAGTGCTCTAGCTAGCGTGACTGTTCAGCTCCTCTGCATGCTTCACTCGTGTGCATCCTTTGGCGATTTGCAAGCCACGAGATCCAGTCGCGAGTCACTTGCTGAGTGCACAATCTTGAGCTTTTCTTCACACTCTCTCACACACTACCCTTACATGATTCCCACCTAAATACAGGGTTTCTAAGTGCTGAATTACAAGCAAATTAGCACGGAATAAATCCAACAGAATGGTTGATTAAATTCAACCTTACAAATACAATAAAATCTATCCTAACCCAAACTCTTGAAAAACTTTGCAAGACGAGATTTTATGGCAAGTAAACTTTGACAACCTATATTTCTAAAACACTTTAAACAAAACTCATCAAGGCATCTTAGTGTGAAACAAAAATATAAGATTGCATACATCATATAAGAAACATGTGCATAAAGAGAGAAAAAAAAAACTACACATGTAAAGATAAGTGAAAGAACTGTAATAACAACCTCAAATGTATATATATCAACAAGTACAAGGTTTGCTATCACAATATGATCACAAAATCTAAGGTACATGAACAATGTATCTAAACTAGAGAGGAAAAAAAAAAGATACATAAAATCCTCACTACATCCCTCAAAATATGAACGCTCTCCTTAACAAAAATCTTCTATACTAACCCTCCCCCTATGAGTATGACTACTCTCATATCCAAAACTACTCCCCATTTTTGTCACGAGTGACAAAGGGTAAGTGTATCAAGTAGACATCTCATCATCACTGGGTGAGCTAGCATCCCCATCCTCATCATCATCATCGTCGGAGTCATCGTCGGAGTCATCGTCATCGTCATCATCCTCGGATGCCTCAGGAGAAGGAGAGGGAGACTCCACGAAACCACCAAGGCGAGCCTGCCGTCTGGCAATACGGTCGACACGGTTGTTCACCTGACATAACTCATCACTGAAAGTGTCAAGGCGAGCATCCATGTGCTGAAGCTGCCCCATGATCGCATCAAGAGCCACACCACCCGCAGAAGAAGAGGGAGCGGAGGTGGATGGAGCTGAAGAAGTGGGAGGAGCTACCGTCTGTGTCTGGGCTGCCTCGGACTCAACTGTGCTGTGCTCTGTTGAATGATAGCAGCGTCAATGGCACCCATGACGAAGAAAGGATCAGATGGAGGATAGAAGACAGAAAAATGGTGAAGAATCCTCGTAATAGCTGAAGGAAAGATGAGCCTATCACGGGTCGCCGTGTCCGTATAGACATTTATGAGGGAAAAGATAAAGTGAGAAAGGAAGTCAATAGAAAGATCCTCAATGAGGGATAACAAAAAGCGAGCACGAGACTCTATGATAGTGCTATAATGTGACAAAGGCTGAAGAATAAAAGTCGAGCAACGGGTATTTTGACGATCACCCAAACAGAAAGGGTCTCACAAAAAAAAGACATAAGCTCGTCTTTGGACATGGTCCTCAGACGATCACAGTTGGGGTAGTCAGGATGTGCTACCCTTGGGACATGGAGCACCTCGAATACAATATTCGGAGTGACCACAATGCGCATACCTCAAACGCAAGTAGAAAACTGAGGTACTGAAGAATCAAATCCGTGCATGTTGGAGTAGAACTCCTGAATGATCACAGAGGGACAAGTGACCGAGGCGAGTGACTCCCAACCCTTACTGTAGATAACAGTGGGAAGTGCAGTGTAAGAGAAATCAGACAAAATGACTTGGCATTCCGAATGAATGCCTCGTCGAGAGAAGTTCTCCAAGATGTCCTTACGGGCTTTCTCATCATAGAACCGAACAAAAGAAGGTGTAAGATCAGAGGAAAAGGATGCCTCAGAACGCAGAGGGTTCTGGGACGGAGTAGATTTGCGTTTAGGTGCCATGAAGCAATTAACACAAGAAGGAGAGATAGAGGGAGAGAGAGAGAGACAATCAGAAAAGCACCAACAAGACAATATATCAAAATATAAAAAATTGAAGGTACGTATGCATGAAAATGCATGAACATGTGACATGCAAATATAAATGCATCATGGGCTCAACCCAATCCAAACCTACCAGCACACAATATAGCAACAAAGTAAACACACATCTAAAATGCATGAAACATTGTTATAATGCACATGTGATGCAATGCATGAAGTTTAAAACTCAATGATGCACTAAACAAGTCTAACCAATTTTATATTTCAAAAACAAGTTAAGACAGTTTAGTGAGCATACATTAACACAAGTATTCCTTGTGATGGCCAAATCATATTGTACCTGCACATGTATCAAAAGTAGCAAAGAATATTGCGTGTTATGTGTGAAAAACATCGCAAGATTGCATAAGTGTCTACATGTTATGACAATTTGAGATATGAGAAAATCACTTTAACTCACACACAATCATAACTATTTGATGGGGACTATCACCTTCGAGGTACATCCTATAACTCCCACATCTCCTAGAATACACGCTTGCAATCATATATATAAAGCATTTTGATCTTTTTGCTTTTATTTTTCTTTGCATATATATATATATATATATTTAAGCAAACCATGCATGGGCATATAAGAGAGAGAAAAGAAATACCCAATGATGTTAAGCTTTTAACATTACACTTTTGTTATGCCGAAGCATACATATGTCATTTCATGATTGGCGGGCAACAGTGGTGAGATGGTTATTTATGCCTTTCTCTTAGGATTTTCTAGTCATTCTCGTCAAAAAAAGTGATACGAGTGTTAAGTACAAGAGACTACTTAATCTTACTCATCACAAACACGAGCCATAAAGCTCACTTGCTTAGTTGTACATAGAGATGCTCATCTAAGTTACAAAAGATAAAAAGTTTAGAAAACTTTGTTTCAATGGCCATCCAAGGTACACAAGTACCAATGTACACAAACACACACTATTTTTGTATTTTTCTGATTTTTCAATTTTTTTTTTTATATGAAAAACAAAATAAAACAAAACTGAAAAGAAAACAAACAAAAACAAGTTGAACAAAGCAATGCATAAAACTAGACTGACTCAAAATAATAAAGCAAAACACACAAGTAATGCAAAACAAAAACACGAGGGGGAGAGAAAGATTAGGTGACAGAATCACTTGGAGCCCTTTTCCTTCCACACCTTGGAAGAACCTTTCTGTTTAGCGAACCCTTGATCCAGCGGTGAGGGAGAAGAGTTAAAACCGTTCAAGTTCAAAAGGAGCATGAGGGCTTTGAGAAGATCTCTAAGATGAGCAAAAGAGAATGGAAACTGATTCTGGTCTCCCGACGCGATCATGTTGTTGCTCTTTTGAGTGGCTAACCACTTATAGCAATTAGGTCAAGTATGTCCAGCTGCGCCACAGTGATGACAGAAATGTTACTTTTTCTATTTTGGCTTTTGAGAGTTTCTCTTCTTAGCCCTAGGGTTCTTAATCTCTTTCTTATCAAGCTTAGGGGGTGTTCCTAAGATAGATTTACCCTTGTCTATGTTCTCACTAGCTAATTCATTTTTAACATCATTGTTCTCAGTTTAAATATTATTAGCAGGAGGAACAAAAGCAGTAGTACTAGTAGAAGCAATACTAGGAGAAGAGAAATCATACCTTAAACCGGTTCGATCAGAAGCCGATTTCTGAAGACTTAGCATCTCATCAAGCTTAGCACTTGAAGTTCTTTCCAACTGAGCTCTGACTTGGAACAGTTCTGCCTCAAGCTTCTTGGTCTTCTCGGCCAAAAATTATTTTCAAATCTCAGTGCTCCAATAGTCTGATTGGCTTCATCAAACTTTGTAGAGATTTCTTCTCACTCAAGCTCCACAACACTAAGCTTCTTGGTGGCCAACCTATACAACTTCTCATGCTTTTTTGAGACCTTGTATAACTTTGCATAGGCTGTGTGGATGTCATCTTGTTCATCCATCTTCTTAAACTTAGACTCCACCAATTCCCCTTCTTCATCCACATCTTCAACAATTCCTTCAATAGGATTTACAATGGTAGTGAAGGCATTTAGGATTCCATCATCCTCATTATTGGAGTCATTCTCAGGCTCAGTGTCGCTCAAGGTAGCAGTAAGTGCCTTGCTTTTTCCAATGGTCTTAAGATAAGTAGGGCACTCTTGTTTCATATGACCGAAACCTTAACACCCAAAGCACTTAGGTCCTGAGGGAACAATGTATTGACCGCCATCCCTATCATCCTTCTTCCCTTTGTCTTGACTCTTAAATTGCGAAGAACTGGATTACTTTCGGTCCTTATCAAATCCTTTCGCGTTGGCACTCTTCATAAACTTCTTGAACTGCCTTGTGATATAGGATTTCATTTTAGAATCTTCGTCGTTTGAAGACTCATCAGTGTCACTGCTCTTGGTTTTCAAAGCCATGCTCTTGCTCGATTTCTCGATCCTTGTCAAACCCAACTCATAGGTCTGCAAATTGCCAACCAACTCTGTCAAAGGAATCTTGTCAATATCCTTTGATTCCTTAGTTGCGGTGATCTTGGCATGAAATCTCTCGAGTAGAGATTTGAGCACCTTTCTTACAATCTTGGGTTCAAGAATGGTTTTCCCAAGATTAAATGCTGAGTTTACTATGTCCTTGAGCTTGGCATAGAACTCATCAAACGACTCATCCTCCTCCATCTTGGTCTCTTCAAAGCTCGTAGTAAGCCTCTGAAATTTTGAATCCTTGACAGCCTTAGTTCCTTCATAGGTTGTTTGGAAAATGATCCATGCTTCCTTACCAGTTTCAGTAGAGGATATCTTCTTGAATTTCTCATTAGTGACTGCACTGAATAGAGCATTCAGTGCCCTGCTGTTAAAGTTTGCCACCTTGATCTTAGCATCATCCTAGTCGGCTGGCGCTTCCGTAGGCTTGGTCCAGCCTATCTCCACAACTTGTCACACCTTTTCATCTAATGATTGCAAGAAAGCTCTCATGCATACTTTCCAGTATACATAGTTAGTGTCATCAAATAAATGAGGTATAATAAAAGACTGTTCTCTATCCATGACAAACAGGGGTCAATGGATCACACACAAAGATTAAAACCTTAATCAGAGTGTGCCTGCTTTGATACCACTTGATAGGCCAAGAATGTATTGACCCCTTGTGATATATTAATTGATTAATTAGCCAAGATTATTAATTAATCAAATTAACATGCAAAGTACGTGGCAGTACAAACAAATCACCAATTAAACTAAGTATGCAGCGGAAATTAAATTGACACGGTGATTTGTTTACGAATGGGGAAAACCTATACGGCAAAAACCCCACCGGGTGATTTTAAGGTCACCACTCCCGAGAATCCACTATTATCAAAACAAGAGGTTACAAGTAAAGGAATCTCAGTACCTTATATCAACCTACAGTTGAACCCTTACCCCAATACCCAATTGGACTTGTTCTGTAGTAACAATCTCTCATTCTCAATGCACGGCTCCCAGTACGCGACTTAATCACCAACTTGAGATAGATGTTGGCTGCAAAGTTCTTCAGTTCATCATACGATGAAGATTAATAAACTCCTTAGTCACAAAACCCTACAGTTTACAAAACATAGCAGCTTCTTCAAGAGAAAGATAAACTAGGGCAAACTAGGCTTCCGGTCACACTTTTCTTCACACTTCTGGAATTGTGCACTCGTGCAACTTCATCACCTTTTACGACCCTTAAAATAATCCTTATATATGTTTAGGGTTGTGAAAAAAGAAAGTCCAAACATACATTCACGGATTGGATGAAAAAAAGCTCTGAAAAACTGAGTTTCATAAACCTCGATAGATAGCCATCTATTGAGCTAGCTATCGAGCCGCGGGCTTCAGCAGCTTTTTTAAATCTCGATAGATGCTAGCTGTCGAGCTTTAAAATCTAGCACTTCTTCACTTAATTCTTGGACAGACTTGCATGGCTTTAACACTTGAACTTGAAACATTGTTTCTTGAAGCATTAAATACATCCTAGATCTACCCAATTACAAGTAAAGTGCGTTTTGTCAAAGGATTAGCCAATTACATAAAATATTAACATATGTTCCTAACATGATTCACATATGTCCTAACATTTTTACAAAAAAAATGGATGTATTTATAGGGGAGTCTATGTGATGGTGTTCTGGTACACCATCACATAGCCTCCCAATTTTACACCTTAGCTGGTTATTTCGTCTTTTTTCGATTTCTAGTCAGATCTTTGTGTGATTGTTTGGAAACCATCCCGAGCTACATTTTCTTCAAACTTTATATCCCTGGAAATATCTGGATGTCTAGTTTCCATAGGTTCTGACTTTGCAAGATTTGGAGCTACGGTCGTCAAGATATCACGTTTGGAAGGGAGGTGACGTAGTGTAGGAAATTCTGTGACGGTTTTCCTTAAAAACTTTATTCCTTCCAATCCATGGCAAATATCATTGAGCCGTTTTTGTGAGAGATGGACGAGACCTCATGCTTCAAGTTGGTTTAGCCGGATCACTCTAATTCTTGCCCAATCGGTACAGGTTTTGCGCGAAGTTGGCCCAAAGACAACTTGTTTAACTTAAAAAAAAAAGTGAAATTTCTAGTTAGGATTTTAGTATTTTGTTGATAACTCATTCATTTTAACTCCGATTTTGGCCTATGAAATATCGTTTTGAACGGAAAATATGACCTACGAGACAGTTCAAAATTCAACTCAATCGGATGGTCGGATCAAAAAGTCAACTTTTTGACCATACACAATTAGGGTTTTTGGTCTTAATTGCTATCAGAGGGGTTTTGAATGTTGTGACCCTTATATCCACTATCTGATCATGTTGTATTTATTTGTTACCCTTTTTGGCTTTGAAACTTGCAATTTGCACATTTTTTTTCGAATTTTTTTGGATTTTGGCTTTTGTTTTGTAGCGTGAATCGGGGTCGAACAAAATACGGTATCGACAAGTGCAGTTATGGTTTTGGCCAAACCACACCACAAAGTAAGGTACTTAAAATGGCCAAAAACTGCATCGAACTGCACCCGAACACCCCTACTTCCAATAGTTAGGTTCATTAGATTAAAAATTAACCTAAATTTAAATTAATCATAACTCTTGATCACGTAACCCAATTAGATATTCGAAATTATAATTTGGTATCTTAATCTGACATTTTCACATTCAATTTGACATGAAAACATTAAGAACACCAAAAGTCCCAAATTTGGCCTAAATCCTAAGCTTTTCAACTTTAAATCTTTGATCATTCCCAAATCTATAATATTTTTATACAATTTTTGTTATCGAACACTAATTAAATGCTCCAATTACATATTGTGTTATCCAATTTAGTTTTTTTTTTAAGAAGAAAACGTGGCCCAATTTATTAACATATAGTAGCAAAATCTTGAACAAAACAATCATAAAGGTCAGATTGAACAGACTCTATCCAAATCAAAACAAGAAATGAATTTCTCGTTCTCTGGGCTAAGACATGAGCTAGAGTATTACCTTGCCGGAGAGTATGAGAAAATGAAAAACTCTATAAAGAGTTAGCATAAGACACTGTCTTTAATAATATGACCAAAAGAAGAATGCAGCAACTTTGTGTGGTGTAACGCATTTATTGAGATGGCCGAATCACCTTCAAAAATTGACCCACAAAAGCCAACTTCATGGACGAATAGTACAGCTCTTCTAGCCACCAAAGTCTCCAATAAAACAACTGAAGATGGCATGGGGATCTTTTCGGACAAAGCCACCATAATTTCCCCTTGAGAGTTTCGCACTACTATCCCAATACCTGCTTCCTGCGAACTTCCAAACACAGCCCCATCAAAGTTTGTTTTTAATTCACCAGGATCAGGTGGCTTCCAACTTGGTCTAGTGGCCCGGACAGGTTTAGGAGAGACTTTTTGTGCTTGCTGAAATTCAGCCAGCATCTTCCCAGCAAACTCAAACAGAAGATCCAGTACGGAACCACATGTTCACCCATTCTTGATTTATTTCTTCTATTCCTAATCGGCCAATAAATCATAGCAAACAAACCAAGATTTCGGTGTCTAACCTGGACAAAATCTACCAACTCAACAAACGAAGTAACTGACTGCCCAGAATTATGCAGGTCGTGAAACTCATTTAACCAGACTTGTCGAATCTTCTCACAAGTCCACAACGTGTGCAGAATAGTTTCAGGTTCCTTAATGCAGAGGCAGCAAGTAGAGTCTGGTACAATTTTTTTCTTGAACAAATTTGACATGGTAGGCAAAGAATCCGAGCAAGCTCTCCACAATAGCAATTTCACTTACTAGGTACCTTGAGTTTCCATATTTTTTACCAGAAAATTTTTGGGGGACCTGTACTTAAACCCGAAGTAATAGCTTGAGAATTGGCATCACATACCATCTTATACCCAATCTTGACCGAGTATACACCATCATTAGACATGGGCCAAAATAACAAAGCATCCTGTGGAGAGCTCGGTAAAGGAATAGCTTTAATTTTTTGTGCCTCAGCTGCATAAAATAAGTTGTCAACTAAATCAACATTCCACAGACTAGAATTCCCATCAATTTTTTTTTTTTTTTGATAAAGAATTCCCATCAATTAAAGCCGAAAAAGTAGCATCTTCACCGAGAAAAGAACCGGGGGAAGTCACTCTACCACATCCATCACCTGAAAGCCAATTATCCCAATAATCCGAGCAGTCCTACCATCTCCAAGCCTCCATTTTGCTCCATTTGCAATAATCTTCCTAGCCTTCAAAATGCTCTTCCAGGCATAAGAGCCCAAAAGAGACTTAGCTTCAAAGATACTTCATCTGTGCCAATTTATTTGTCTTCTATTCCATTTTGAGATGTCCTAAAATATTGTCATATTTCTCAAATTAAAAACCATTAATTTACTAATGTTTCTATTATGCCCTTATTTTATTTCCAAAACTATTTTTGATAAATTTATTTAAGGGTACGTAGTTTAGGAAACTTATATATTTTTATATTGTGGACAAGACAATAAATGATATTTCCTTAAAAAATTGGATTTTTGAAATAGGATAAACAAATTGGGACGTAGGGAATAGAACAATTATGTTAGGACATATGTGATTTGATGTTAGGAACATATGCCAATATTTTATGAAATTGGCTAATCTTTTGACAAAATGCACTTTACTTGTATTTTGGTAGATCTAGGATGTGTTTAATACTTCAAAGAACAAGGGTTCAAGTCTAGTATTAAAGTCATGCAAATTTGTTCAAAAAACAAGTGAAGAAGTGCTGATTCATTAAATCTTGACAGCTTCTCGACAGATAGCTATCTATCGAGATTTAATGAGTCTCGACAGATACTATCTATCGAGGTATCTATCGAGAATTACGGAAATCAGTTTTTCGGATCTGATTTTCGGCCCATGCTTATGTATTTGTGTAGGGTTTTTTTTCTCACAACCCTAGACATATATAAGGCTTATTTTAGAGGCCGTCACATAAGAGAATACAAGGAGAACATATGCAAAAGATGACCGAGTGCCTTATTCTCTCTGAAAGAAGCTACTGCGCCTTTTGCACCTTAGGGTTTTGTAACCAAGTGTTTCTTGATCTTCATTGTTGATGAAGTGAAGAACTTTGCAGCCAACAATCTTTCTCAAGTTGGTGATTAAGTCGCGTACTGGGATCCGCGTAATTGGTTAGTCACGTACTGGGATTCGTGCATCAAAAGGGTGGCGTTCATATATTGAAGAGTTCAGAGGTTCTGAAGCGGTAAAAAGTTTTTGTTGTAAGTTCATCTACGGGGATTGTAGAGTCTAGGGATAAAGGTTTTGTACTAGATCTGAAACTTCTCTTTACTATAGTGGATTGCTTTTCGGGAAGGTTTCCCCCTAGGTTTTTTACAGTGAAACTAGTTTGTTTCATTGGTTTTCCTATGTCATCATATCTTATCTTATTTATTTTTTCCGCTGCATGATTTTGACATGATATTGATGTTTGTTTGTTTTAACAAGGTTTATTCATAATTAATCTAATTAACAACTTGGGTTTCAAACTTGTTAATTCTATCAACCGGGGTCTAAATTTCCCAACAAATTAGGAAAATATTTCGCCTTGAAGACTCTAAAGAAAAGAGAATTTGTATCATGAATTAGACGCCATACCTGTATCCAATTTAGTTAAACCTTTAAGAGATTGAAAAATCCTAATTTTCATAATAAACTTAGTTCCGTAAAACCCCCTTTTGTAGATCCCTTTCACTCCGGTCAATTTATGAACAAATTGGGATTGAAATTTTAAAAAACAAATTTGGATCCTTAATTATATTTTTAGCAATAAATTTAGTGTTCGTTTGGCATGATTAATTTTACCAACTTATTTTACTATTCAGCTTATTTTTGTTACTATTTATAGATCCCACTGCACTTTTTGATACTATTCATGGGTCTCACTATATTATTTCAGCTAACTTTTATCTTTATCTACAGTACTTTCAGCAAAAAGTTTTCAGTTTCAGCAAAATAAGCCGATCCCAAACAGACCCTTAATATATTGAAAATCATTAGCATAGATTTCTCAAAAAAAAAAAAAGTCATTAGCATAAAACGCTAACCCTAATATATGAGATATATCTAATTATATTTTTGATTTTTTTTTTAGATCAAAGATAGAAATTGTATTATGATATCAAAGAAATACAAGCTGAAAACTGAGACATAAAGCATTAAGCCCAGAAAGAGATGAAAAGCAGCTAACCCCTAACAGCTAAGCCAGGTTCCTAACCAATCAGCACAAATAAGCAAACCAGAGAAAAAAAAAGAAAAAAAAGAAACTGAGAGGCTCTTTGTGCTGCTGTGAGTTGTTGGTATTCTGTCAAGAGGCCAGTAGCTCCATCGAAGATAGTCCTTGGTTGTAGTTAAACTTTTTTGAAATAGACTTTGTTTCGTGCATTCCATAAAGCCCAAGTAACTACTGCCCAGGTCTCTAGTTCCTGCTGTTCCAATTTGTTCACCATGGAACGAAACAGTACAAAAAAATCCGATGCATCATTGGTGCACTTCTGAAATCGTCCACTAGCCATGGCCCAAACGTTCCTAGCAAATGGGCATTCACATAACACATGACACGAAGTCTCTGGATGTTGTGAGCAGAATTCACACCTTGGGTCGACGTCAACCTTCACCTTCTGTCGCTGTATATTGTCTCTTGTGGGTAGGATGTTTGAGCAAGGCCTCCACACGAAAGTCCAAACTTTTGAAGGCAAGTTTTGTTAACCAACCATTGTTTTGATCAATTGGTGGTTTAAATCTTTAATTCAGGTACTCAATTTCATGATCAACTGAAATAAAATACAACTGAAACATAGAAATTCCTAAATAAGCATTAAAACTAACCAATGCAATAGAATTTTAGGAAAATTGACATGGAATATAGAAATAACAAGCTTGATTACTTGACAAGGTCTGCTTGATTGAATAAATATGTGAAGGATCCAAAATATATAGGTCAAAAACTGTGATTTGTTTTTTGTTTTTTGTTTTTTTGGTTGTTAAAAAAAAAAACGATTCCAACAACTTATCGTTTTCGAATAACTCTTCGCCGGTCTTTATAATTTTTTTAATAGCAAGTGAAATTATGAGTTTATATATCCTCTACGTTAAGGAGACGAGGGAATGTACATATAAGCTCCGTTTGGATAGCGTCTGCGTTTCACGTTTCACGTTTTCCTTTTTTCTTTTTTTTCTTTTTTGAGAAGAGCGTTTATGCTTTTCCAGTGGGTCTCGTGCACTGTTCACGAAACCTACAAATCTTTTTTTTAAACAAAACTTTCATTAAAAATAAGTCCTACGGCACTATTCGCACATTTAAAAATTATTTTGCTACAGTGTTTTCAGTTTTCAGCAAAATAAGCAATATCCAAACGCACACATAGTTTTGAAAATCTAAACTTAATTGTTTTTATTTATATTATTTTAGTTTTAATGATATATTATATTTAAATTTTTGAGTTAAGTGGTATTACAATAATTTATATTTGAGCCTCAGTTAGAATTCGTCCTAATGTAAAATCGTCCCAACAAATAGTTATAAGATAGTGCGGGGTGTGCAGAAAACCCACTGACCCGCCGGGTTGGGTCGGTTTTTAAGGCTTGGTGGGTTGGGTTGGGTTACAAAAAAAATTTTTATAGTGGGTCGGGTTGGGTTTGGGTCATAAAATTACAAACCCGCCAAACCCGACCTGACCCACCAACCCACCCATATTTAATATATATTTAAAATATATTATATATTTAATAATTTTTTTTAAAACCAGCTGTAGGGCACTTTTATATATATATGTATATATATATTTAAATATATATTATGTATTTAATAATTAAAAAAAAAAAACTAGCTGTAGAGCAGCACTTCCTTAGTTCCTCCTACTAATACTAATTTAATATATATATATAATATATTATATAATTAATAATTTTTTTAAAATAACCAGTTCTTCCTATCCTATATAAAAGTTAATTAGTTCACACAAACCCTAATAAATTACTAATCTTTGGGTTTTTTTAATATATTAATATTTATATTTTTTTCTACTCAATTTAATAATAATAAATTTTTTTTTGTCAAACCCATGGGTTCAACCCGACCCATGTGGGTTGGGTTGGGTTGGGTTGGACTTATGTGATGGGTTGGGTTGGGTTGAATTTTTTTTAACCCACCATGGTGAGTTGGGTAAAAAAAACCCCTCAACCCGACCCATGCACACCCCTAAATATAGGGGTGTCAATTCGGGTTAGCGTGTCGGGTTCGTGTCGTGTCAAGGTAGGGGTATTCGACTAAATGGCTCAACCCTAACCCGACCTGTTAATAAGGCGGGTTGACCTGACCCAACCCATTTGACACGCTTAATAAACGAGTCGTGTTGGGTTGACACGAATGTAACACAACCCATTTCAACCTGCATAATATTAAATATAACATCCATTTAAAAATATTTTTTTTTACATCCAAAAAAGCAGTGCATACACTTCAAGTCTTCAACCCACATTCAAAATAATATAGTTCAACAAAAATATAACATTCATCTAGAAATAAGTTCTTTACACTTCAAAAGAAGTGCATACACTTCAACCCAAATTCAAAATATCAAAGTTTAACAAAAATAAAATAACATAGTTCAACAAAAATATAATATCCTTGGAACTCGCCAAATGCTAAGTATCAACATTGAAAAAATTTGAGCAAACAGTAAACTAATCCTGACTATGACCACGATTATCATCCATAGATTCTTTGTTGATGTCCAAATTCATAACATCTTCCACAAGCTCATCCAATTTCATTTGTGCAAGTTCTATGCCAAAAAAAAAAAAGTATTAGTAGTTCTAGGGTTTGTAAAGTTTCAATTTCCAATTGTATCCCTAGTAAATTTTTGTAATTACTCACTTTTCTTTTTAAATTTTAAAATATATGTTGGATATAAAAGGTATTTAACAAATCTAAAATAAAATAAATATTTATTTGTTATACGAGTTAAATGGGTTGTGTTAAGTGGGTCATTTCGGATTGACACAAATAAATTGGCGTGTCAAATGTGTCTATTACGGGTTACGCGGGTTGACCCACTTATGACACATTTCTTATCGTGTCGCTTTCAGGTCGACCCATTTATGACCCAAACCCATTAAGGCCCAACCCTAACCCGAAAAAACCCGTGTCGGGTTCGTGTCGTGTTCGCGGGTTGGGTCGAACATTGACACCCCTACCTAGATAGTGGTGTGTGAAAATATGGCAAGGATATAATGAACGTACTTTTTTTTTTTTTTTAATGAAAATATAATGCACGTACTTGGAACACGAACAAGTGTGCATCCCATAATACAAACTCACGTAATAAAAGGTCCGACAAAGTATTGTTGGTCAATTGTGTTAGATCAAAGAATAACGATGGCGATGCAAAGTTCCATTAGCCTTCTATCCCTGGCTTACAAACTCCTAAGCTCATTTCAGTACCAACTAGGAATACATTGAATACCTTTAAAAACAAAGCATTAAAAGCTTTTTTCATAGTTGCTAAGAATTATATGCATTTCTTTCTTTCTGGGCAAAAGGTGAGTGATGAAAAATCTCGAGTCTTCTTTTCTCCTAATATTTCTAGAGAAACCCGAGAGGATTTATGCAGCACGCTGGGGTTCCGATCTACTTCAACTTTGGGGAAATATTTAGGATTTCCCATCAAACACACATCAGACCCTCATGATTTTGGATTTGTCATAGAGCGCGTTCAAAGCCGCCTCGCAGGTTGGAAGTCCCACTTGCTTTCCTTTGCAAGAAGACTAGTGCTCACTCAAGCTGTCACCGCAGCCATCCCTAGCTACACTATGCAATGTTCAGCCCTTCCCCCAAAAATCATCAAGTGTGTAGATAAGCTAAGCCGGGATTTTCTTTGGGGGTCTTCTGAAAATAAAAAGAAAGTTCATATGGTAAGCTGGAAAAAGGTGATGAAACCCAAGAATGAGGGCAGTCTTGGACTACAAGCTGCTAAGCAAAAGAACACAGCTTTGCTTGCCAAATTAAATTGGCGTTTCCACTGTGAAAAAGAATCATTATGGGCTTGGGTTCTATCTCATAAATACATTACTCGAAGAAGGTGTTTTGGGAACCGGGTTGGTGTGAGAAGAATCCAAGGCTGCTCCCCTGTTTGGAAAGGCATAAAGGAAGGGGAAGCTGTTTTTAAAAAAGGCATAAAATGGATTGTAGGAAAAGAGAGTAAGTTATCCTTCTGGTTTGACAAGTGGCTCAACAAAGGGACCTTGCAGGAGCTCGTTGCTAGACCTTTGAATCAAGGGGAAGATCATCTTTAGCTAAAGGATGTCTTTAAACATGGTAGATGGGATTGGGATTGCATTTCCTTTGTAATTCCCCCAATTATTACACAGGATATTAAAGCAAACCCAATGCCATTGATGGCAAATGGCCTTGATTGCCTATCATGGTTTATGTCCCCAAGTGGGGAATTTGTTTTAAAAGATGCTTACAAGCTTACATGCCTTGAAGATGGAAGCCACACCTTTGGTTTGGATACTGGTAGTTGGGCTTGGAAGATTCCCTCTTTACCGAAAATTAGGTGCTTTCTCTGGCAATGTTGCCATTTAAGCCTTCCAGTCAAAGATACACTTGCTGCTAGAGGAATGAACATCTCCCATCTTTGCCCGCTTTGCAATGGTGCTCCTGAGTCAATCATCCATATGCTAAGAGATTGCCCCTTAGCTCAACAGGTATGGGATTCTCTCCTCCCACCATTTGAGATTGAAATATTCTATAGGCTAAGTCTAGTGGATTGGCTCTATAAGAACTGTAAATCTAATGTTTGCTCTCATTTGGGAATCCCTTGGAATATTATATTTACATTTGGGGCATGGAGCATCTGGCTTCATAGAAATAAAGTTGTGTTCAGAGACAACAACCCCCCAAAGTTGAATAGAGACGAAGTGACTGCTAAGGCTGCAAAATTTGCCTTTCTCGGTGTTAATGGAAAGCATGCTAGGATGCGAACAACTATCCAAGTCAGATGGAACCCGCCACCCACTCACTGGTTCAAACTAAACTCAGATGGTTCCTCAATGGGCAATCCGGGTCGAGCTGGTGGAGGAGGCATCATCAGGAATGCTGAAGGTGAATGGATCAAGGGATATGCGAGAGCTATAGGAAGCACAACTAGCGTTGCTGCTGAGTTATGGGCGTTGAGAGATGGCGTTCAGTTATGCTTAGAATTGAAGATGCCTGCAGTAATAATAGAGCTGGATGCTATGCTTATTGTTGAATTGATAAGGAATGTGAGGCAAAACCCAAGCAGGAATAATAATATTATGGCTGATTGTAGAGAAGGAATGAGAAAAATCCCGAGAATACACATCCAGCACTGTTATAGGGAGGCGAACAAATGTGCGGATGCACTAGCTAGGAGGGGAACTTTGCTTTCTTGTGATTTTTTTTGTTTTTGATACACCACCAGCAGACGTCGCTCTGTTGTTGAGCTTAGACGCTGCTGGAACGATGTATGAGCGTAGCATTGCTACTGCTTCTGGTTCTTAGTTTATGAAATACTTCCTTTTCACCAAAAAAGAATTATATGCATTACTAAGGGTGAGACTGTGAGACTATTGGAGTTTCAAGACCCAGCCAACATTTGTTTTTCAGATAAAGACCATTACTTTTTCCTCTCTACCTCTCTTTATTACTTATTGAGGGAGAGTGTTAGGTACAATTCTTAGATACTCTCAGAGTAGGGAGAAATTGTGCTCCTCCTCTCACCACGAATTTAATAAGTGAATCTCATTATGAATGTGATAGAATGGAGCACTATTCTCCGTGCTCTGAAAGTATCTAAGAATTACTCAAGTATTAAAATGATGACTAAATGATTAAGTTTATCGTTTATTAATAGTAAAGCTTTTGGAATAAGTGATAGTTTTATCAAAATGGAGTTAACGACATGAGCGGCGCCATGTATAGTTCAGGGGGTTAAAATGAACCCCCTAAGCTGGCAATTTTTTAATATATATATATATATATATATATATATATATATAATTTTTTTACTTTTTTTAATTTGACCCTCCTAAAATAAAACTTTGAACACCCTGACCTTAAATTTTTTTTTAAACCCACTTGAAATAAGTTTAATTATGATGCTCTTAATAATATTTTAATCTTTTTAAACACAAAAACGCCTAACAACAAATCAATTTTATCTAAAATCTGAGAAAAATAGTAAGCCCAATAACAAAACTAAAATTTTTTTCATCTTAAATCTTTAAAATAAAGCCCATTTATATCTTAACAAATTTAAAATAAACTAATGGAGAATTTATAGCTCTTTTAATGCTCTAAGAAGCTCAAAACCTAGCTCGAAGTTCACAATGATCAATATCAGGATAGAGAAAAGCGCAAGCACCGTGTGCACTCCTTAGGGCATTAAAAGAGCTCCTGGAGCCATGTACTTGGCCAAATGATGACAACTTGCACCTTCTCCTCTCCTCCTTGTCTATGCCTACGTACAAGAGCTGCCAAGAAAACAACTTCATAATGTCCTGCTTGGTTAACAAACATCGAGTTTGGAGTCGGGGCAGCATGTAAGCGTTTGTAACATTCATTATGTCATTGGTATGGAAAAGCATTCGTTTTGATAAGTCAGGATTAGATGAAACTAAGTGAATAGCCTTTGAGTTGGCTAAAGGGTCAGGATCATAATTGTGAGAGATGGTCTTGGTCAGGTGATTGGAGGCCAGTACAATTGAAGTAAATGGAAGGGGACCCGAGCCAACAAAGGCAATTTTTTTGGGGACGTGGGTGTAGTGCTGGCTAAGTATGGTGAACTCGAGGCTAGAGCACTTGCATCAGTAAGTGCAAAATAATGCAAAATAGAAAAAGTGTTGAGATATGCACATTTTGACCCAAAAAAAACACCCATATTTTAGTTTTTCTTTTTGTAGTGTTGGGTATGTGAGAGAGAAGGGTAGTGAGTGAGGAAATAATAAAAAATTGTAAAAGAATAAATATTTTATTGAATAAATGTGTAAAATAGATAGACTGATGTAAGTGTTTTGTAAAAATAGATATGTAAAATAGAAAAAATAGGTTTTTAATGTAAAATAAAAGAATATTTTTACACTTACTGATGCGGTTGCTCTAAGCTTGAGGTAATTGGAATATTAATGGAAAATATTGAGATGGTCAAGTGGACTTTCATATTAGCCTAAGATGGTAGAGTACTTAATGTAGGGTCAGCCCTTCCACTAGGCCAATTAGGCCATTGCCTAAGACCCCCAAGTGGAAGGGGCCCAAAATTTTGGAAAAGAAGGGGCTAGCAGGAAAAAAAAAATGGAAAAGAAGAGATGGCAGGAAAAAAATTTTACCCCTAAAAGCTGCTACATCCTTTTGACCAATGAACAAAGAAAAAAAATTTTGGTCTAAACAAAATCAATTGTCCCAAAAATTACATCATTAACCTCTAGACAAACTAAAATTCAACCAGATAAAATACAAATCTAGTCTAAAAATATTAAACACAATAATCAAAAATCTCAAATCCCTAAAATTTACCCACCATTGCTCTCTCTCTCTCTCACTCTTTCTCTCTGCCTCTCTCTGTCTCAGCTCTTCTTCTTTGCCTCTCTCACTCTTGCTCTATGCTTCTCTCTATCTCAGCTCTACTTCTCCTTCGATCTCACTCTCACCATGGACCTGATCTGAGGTATAGTTTGTTTCACTTTTTTCTTCTTTAAAATCTGATTTTTCAGTTTCAGTTTTCCTCAGTGCACTGTGAATAATCTTCATGCGTGCTTTTTGTTTTTGTTTCATCGTGGTGGACTTTTGTGGGCTGTGGCTGTGCTGTGGGCTTACTTCACTTATGGGCTTATGAAGTTTTAAACCACTTTTCTTGAACCCTTTTGCACAACTTGGTTACATCAATGGGTTGGTGGCATGCATACGAGCTCAAGTTGGGTTAAGAGCATGCTGACAACTTTGCAGGGCTTTAGACTCTCAAGGCTCGAGATTTAGTCATACGACTCACAGACATTTTGCACCAAAAGCCCAGCCCATGTTGACATGAGGTAATAGGGCTTCCAAACAAGACAACTACACCAAGCCTTTTCAAGAAATGGTCTTGTTAAGACACACCATTCGGGACTAACTTAGAGACAGCATATTGCCCTCGAAAGGTTCATTATTTAACTGCATTTGTGGGCCCAATCACACGCACAAAAGATTAACTTCGTTCATGTTCATTATTTAACTGCATTTGTGGCCCAATCATACGAAGAGAAGATTAACTTCATTCATTCCTAATTATTAAAAACACAACATTCAAGGTTAACTTAGAGACAATCTATTGCCCTCAAAAGGTCCATTATTTAGTACTCTTAGGTCTTGTCTTTTTAATTGGGTCAAGAGGGATTGTAATACAGTTGCTCACGTCGCTGCAAAGCTCTCCATTAATATTGTTCAGTCCTTTTGTTTCAATAAACACAACCTACCAATTGTTCTCATGGATGCTTGTAAGGTAGACTGCCGTGTTCTTTCTTCTTGATTATATAACATTGACGTTTATAAAATAAAGGTCCATTATTCAAAGGCATATGTGGGCCTAATCATATGCACAAAAGATTAACTTCTTTCATACGTAATTATATATGTATAAATTGTGAATCTGACTTTGTCTGACTCGACAAACTTTGGATGATGTGGTTGTTTTTTAATTGAATACACGCATAGAAGATTAACTTCTTTCATACGTAATTATATATATAGAATTTGTGGATCTAACTTTGTATGAATTACCATACTTTAGATGATGTGGTTGTTTTTTAATTGAATACGATATTGTTAAAGCCTTTGAAATAGTGAAAGTGTATATGTGAACTTAATAATGTCTGTTAAATATTAATCATCCTAAGGTTTCTATTTTGTTATCTTATCATCGTTTTGTTTCCCTTTTTGTTTGGGAGGAAGCTGGCAGCAGGGCTTACTTAACCGGTTTTAAAGAATTGGGGTCTCTCCAGCTTGTATTGTGGACGCTAAAATCTTAGCATGTCTCAAATCATGGATCTCTAAATTCAAGAAGGTGTATAATGGATTTAAAGAAGAATGCTAATTGTGTATATCTAGGATAAGTGTATGTGAAGATTGTGTTAAAAAAAAAAAAAAAAAAAACGAAAAAAAGAAAAGCTTCCTTGTGTTATTAAAAAGATGATATTATGCACCTCAGATGATGGAATCTCTAATTCTACATGCTTTGATTTATGTTTGAACTAATATTCAGCTGACTTAATTAATCATGTAATGCAAATATTATGCAATGTTGTTTTAGTGTATACCAATAAAAAGGAGAAAGAAAATTGTTTTTAATCAATGAATAAAAGTGGCTAACTAGGATTTCTGCCATAACACACCAAATTAAAGCTTTTTGTAAAGGCACAGGCACATACAGATCTTAAGGGTGCAAAATTACTGTATCAGTAAGAATTTTCCACATAAGATTAATGTTACACTTGGACATGTTTTGAAACTTAAATCTATAACAATTAGCTAGCCTATTATAAATAGAGTCTGTGTCTAATTGAATATGCAACTTAGTCTTTGTTCATAAATTATATAGAAATAGATAGGACCTTGATGTTAGTCAAGTTTGTGAAATGTTAGAAATAGAAAAACCTGCCAAGAACCTTGTAGCTCATGAAATGGCACTTTCTAATGTTTCCCCACCAGTAACCCCTTTTTACCTCCAATTCATCCTAGAAAATTAAACTGCTATTAATGGACATTTTCTTATAACCAAAAAAAAATTCTATGCATTCAGTATGGGAGCTTCAAGATTTTTGACAGCAATGTTACAGATTGGATGTGATAGGAAAAAACAATAGGGGTAGAGTTTGGACTTTACACTTAGTGCCATTCAACTCTTGGATATAGTCACAGATGGACAACATGACAACCAAGAATTGTTGCTTTCCCATATAACTTAGATATTAACAGATGAAGAAAGAAAGCCAATGATACAAATTATGATTGCCCTAGTAATAACTGGGAAATCATGACTGCAAAAGCCAACAAAAAAGGACCACCACCACCACCCCTCTCTTCTCTCTTGCAGTACTATGACAACAAGACATGTTATCCAAAATGACATAAATGAAACATTGAATTCGAATGAAAAATATAAAAGATAGAAGGCATGCTATCAACTAAACAATTGGACCAGCCAAGCGTCAGCACTGATGACATAGAAAGGATTATAGACCCTTTCTTCTTAACTTAATTAAAGTTTTTAAATTGGAAGTCAAAATATAAATTACTTGCTAAGCATGCCAATTTAGCTGTCAAGTCTATGTATAAGCGTTAAGAAAATTTTACAAAACCTTTCTTTTAAGGAAACTATATGAAAATTGACAATAAGACCTTAGCAAGAGGATGAAACAAGCTAAAAAACATGCTTGCACGCATATATGTGCACGATGTCATGGTACAAGTGAACTTTTTTCTAGATGCACAGATTACTAAGTTAACCAGATAGAGAAAATTTGTGGAAAAAACAAATTGAACCCTTTTTATGTCATGAAATTATAGCTGCAAGAAGACAAAAAAATAATGCAATGTTTTGCAGTAGGTGAACAGGTTAGACATGCATGAACAAATCAAAGAAGTAATTTTCATGACCCTATTCTCATGTAGAGAGCATCACAAAAAGACATAATTGATGAGAGTCGCACCTCAATGGCCAGTTGATCCTCAAACATGTTCCCATGGTTGAGATACAAGGGAATAATATGGTCATTCTTGTTGTAGTGCTGTGAAGTTGTCCCTGAATTCCCTTGTTCTAATTTTTTAGAAATGCTTGATCTTTGTAATTTGTGTTTGATGTACTGTTTTCCATGTTCACCCCCGGTGTACTTGGGCTTTTGTTTAATACAATTCCGTTATTTATCAAAAAAAAAGAAGTTGTCCCTGAAGTTTGGCTGTTCTTCAGTTTTATAGAGCACCTGAAAAATCTTACCTTCTGAGTTTATTGACCAGTTACTTGTATGCCAAATAAGTAGAATGTACACTGTATGCAACATATTTGATTTGCATAAGTAAATTATTGAATAGAATAATGCCTTTCATGTGTTTAATTGTACAAGAAATGATAAATCATAATGATATAATTTAATGGGGGAAAATGATCCATGGCTTTGTAATTGTTGGATGCTTCGGGATATCTATTACGGACCTGAACATATCCATGTTGCCTTTTGACATTGAACATAGTGGGCTTGGGAAAAATAGGCTTACAATCATGATATCTCCATGAGAAATTCATTACATGATTGTATGTTTGGGATAGCTTACTGTCATTGTTTTATTTTGCTTAAAAAATAAGTTAGTAAAAGTATAGTTTTAAAAAAGTGAGGCTTTAAAAATCTGTACATAAATTGGCTTAAAAAATAAGCAAGCTTATGAGCTAGACTAAACAGGCTATAAGAAGAAAGAAATGGTAAAATGGTATTTCTAAAATAAATGCGATTAAATCAGCTAGTGTTGTGAAAAATGTTTTCACTTGATCACTTTAATGGAGATCTTTGGGACTTTCAGTTTTACATAAGCGTTGCATTTGAGTAAGAGAGGATGGAGAATTAGCTTTACCACAACCTTAGTTTGGCAACTGAGTAAATGCATGAAATTATAGTAGTGCAATTTTTTTTTCCTGTTTTATACTGTTTTGTTTCTTTAAGTTGAAAAAAAAAATCAACTTGATACTTGCATCCAATGTGATTATTAGAAAATTTTGGATAGTGTGACCAAATCAGGATAAGAGGTTATTAGCATTATACACACTTATTTGAACATATCTACCTGACAAATTCCTTCCAAAAATATCCAGAAACAGATTTCTTCTCTTGAGGGTCATTGCTTTCTTTGGGAATTGCAGTGGATGGAGTATTTGCAATCCCATTCAAAAGTTAAGGAAAGATAACATCATTAGGACAGAACTTGCTCATCAGCATCAGTTCAGAAAAGGGGCATGCTTTTGCAAGTTTACACTTGTTACAAAAACTCCCAATATGTACGCTGCATGTCACAACTTTAGGATCTAAAGATTCTAAACCACAAGATAGCATCTCTCTGAAATTTTTTTCAGCTCCATTGGAATCTACCTTGCTGCAAAACCCATTAATGAGGGAGGTGTGTGACCACATTTTTATAGTTATTATTATTTATTTGGGATACAAGACAATAATTACTCCACAACTTGCGTCTAAGTGAGTTAATTGGACATATTGTTTTTGTTTCTCAAAAACATTTTTTTTTTTTGGATAGGTATCTTTTTCCTGAAAACTTAATATTGTAGACTTTTTTTTCCTTGCATTTCTGTTTGTTTCATGAGAAGTTATGGGGTAAGAAAAGAAACTGGAGTATTGGGATTTTAGACATTTCCCTATTAGCCGAGAGCAGGTTGTAAATTTTGGAAACCAATAAGCAGGATAGGACACATTTCAAAATCTTTTTCTCAGTTTTGTTAGCATTTGATTGGAGGTTGAATTTTTCCTTTTGTGGTTATTTTGTTTTGTTTTCTTGATACATGAATTTGTGCATGTAGAGAGTCTCCATAGGATTGTGGAGTGGAGGCCTTGTACAAGAGACCTAAAGTGGTAAGTGGAGCTTTAAGTTAAGATTTCTTTATGCTTGACAAAATTTTGTGGATTGTTTGTGATACGTATAATATTTGGCAGGTAGTCTCCAAATGAATTATTTGGGACATAATATTTGATTGCCAAACTGGAGCAGTCATTTAAAATTGAAAAGCAGGCAAAGCAATTTACATGGAGAAGTTAATGAGGGCACTTTCTCCTTCTGTGATTCTTTGTGCTGAATATCTTTCGAGTTTGGAAAGTTACTGAGGATTGCTTTGGAAAATATCTTGGGGATCTGGGAATTTTACAGCCTAAATCAAGAATATAAACCTATTATTATTTTTGGGATGGAGATAGAACTATGGTTGGTATAGAGTTTCCAGTTGGTTTCATAATATCCTGATTCAACCTTAAATGGCGTTCATTGCGGACTACTGCATTGATCTTGTGTTGAAATGCTGAAGCTTTGTCAGTATAGATTAATGGATGTGAGTGCTTAAGTGAATTTCATAATTGCGGCTTTGAGATCTATGTGAAAATCGCTCAATTTTAATTACTGCTTTGGTAAAAATGGAATATTATTATTGATGAGTGCAGTTGAGTGATGGTTTTGGTATTTTGCCTGTCTGTTACATGCAACCGGGGTTTGCAAAAGTTCAAAGTGGTTGCATATTGGAATTAATCAAGGTAATTTGTGATTACGTTTATCAATGAAAATGGTGTAGCTATGAGTGCTGGACGAATTATGGTTTAAGATACAAAATAGGAGTATATAGTTTTATCCCCTACTCTTTCGTCTTTTTTTCTTTCTTTCTTGGGGTAATTGTAGTAAACTCACATGTGATTTGGCCTGAAATCACTTTGCTTACCTGTGGTTTGAAAAGTGTCATTTTGCTCATTTGAGGTTCACTCAGTTTGTCTCCCGTAACCCACTTCGGTTAAAAATAATGGCAAATATGTATTTTTGCTTCCATTTTATATCTCTCTTCTCAAAACAAAAAATATATAAAAAAACAATACAAAACAAGATCAAAAAGTTGAAAAATTAAACTTCAAGACCTCTGCCCAAAAAAATATAATAATACTTACAAGTTTGAACACTAGTTCAATCTTCTACTTTACCTCTTCAACCATTGGTGCGAATGCAGAGGTTGCATTTGCCATTACTATCGCTTTGGGTTTTAGTGAGAGTGTGTGAAAAAGTTTCTGAAGATGAAGTATTTGGGATTCAAAGAGTAATGAATTTCTGGGAAGGGGACGAAACTGTTGGGGTGGTTGTAATTCGTAAATAATACAATTCGCATCCTTTTGTGTTTTTTATTTGACATAGTGTATATCGTAATCGTAATACTTCTTTTATCATGTTTATTCTAAGTATACAGTCTCTCAAAGGAATGGGTAATAAAACAACACTTTTTGAACATGGGTTTTCAAATGTTAATTTTTGTCTCTTTTTCTTTGCTCAAACACCCCAAAGGCCCAAACCCAACTCTCTCTCTTTCTTTGCTCAAACTCCCAAGATACACAAACAATGAAAACTTCCTGGATCTTTTACACAAGTTTGTTTGCTTGTACAGTTTTTATTGCCTCTTTGCATTCATCAATATATGTGGTGGTAATGGCCATGACACAGTTTGTTATGAGACAATGGCAATGAGATAGTGGGTTTCTTTGTTTGAAGAGTTTTTTCTGGGTTTGAATCGGTTGTGTTCAAGTCTCTTTTTTATCTTTCTCTGTGGGTTTGATGGTGGCTGAACCATTTTGTTTCTTGGGAAAATGTGGTGTTTCATGAGGGTGATTGTTTTGGTTGCATGTTCTTAATTTTGGTTGGATGATTGTCTTGGTTGGATGTTCTTTAATTTTACAAAACTCTCACTTTTTGATCTTGTTTTCACTTGTCTTTGCGCGCGCGCGTATATATATATATATATATATATTTTTTTTTTTGTGTGGAGGAGAGAGACATAAAATGAGAGCAAAAATACATATTTACTCCTATTTTTAACAGAGGTAAATTACGGGAGACAAACTGAATGAACTTCAGTTGGGCAAAGTGACATTTTTCAAACCATAGGTGGGCAAAATGATTTCGGGCCAACCTACAAGTGGGTTTATTACAATTACCCCCTTTTTTTTTGTTGAGAAATCTAATTTAATTTTAGCGTAAATGCACTTTTGATCATTACATTTTGGACTCATTTTCATTTTGGTCCATACTTTTTTATTTTACCGCTTTTAGTCCCTAAATAAAAAAATGCGTTCCATTTTTGTCCTTACTATTATCTCACTAACGGAAATTGCTTACATGGTAGATAAAGTGCACTGTTGGCACACTAAATGCTGACGTGGCCATTAACATAATATTAAAAAAAAAATTGTATTTAGCATTTTAAAAATGCCATGTCAACATTTAAATAAATAAAAAATCACATAAAAATTTTAATTTTTTTTGAATTTCTAACTTAAAAAAAAGAAAAGATAATTAAAATTTTTTTTTTTGAAAGAACGTTCTTTGTGTTCTTCCACATAATATGACTTATATTGTTAATGTTATTAAACAAAACAACATTTTACTAAGCATTTTCTTACACAATTACACACTTTAAAAAAAAACTTCAACCCCAAAACTTCCATCTCAAATTAGTTCCCCACAATCTTTCACATAATAGTTCCATTAAAAAAAAAAAAAAAAGTTAAACACAAGAAGCTAAGCTAAAAAAACCCAAAAATTGAAGCAAACTTGCATAGCAAAAGCATCCAATATCTGCTCGGATTGCAACAAATGGAGGTGAACCGGTCCTGATGTATCCACCAACACTAGTTTCAGCAATTGGGTATTTGTAAGGGATGCCCATCTGGTCAAGCTCAGCTCTAATAAGCTTATTGGTCTCAAATTCCTCAAACCCAAGTTCTGGGTTCTCATGTATCTTCCTCCTAATACCTGTCATCCAATAAAAACTCTTTGGTCTTTTAGCCAATTCAAGGAAGTTGACTGGAATTTGAGGCAACACTTCAAGCTAAGATAGGGCTCTAAAGAAATTAGTAGAGACAGGAACGCATGGAAAATGAAAGTCAAAGAGAGCCATTTGGAGAAACCATTAGTTTTGCAAAGGAAAACATTTAGGATTTGAGATTTATAATGGTGCTTTCTTTCTTTCTCTAACCAACCCACTATCTCTATTTCGCTCAAAATCAGACCTAAATGTCTCAAGCTCCTCATCTCCCAAACAAGTCTCTCTTAATCAGATGATTTTTGCTGGGTTTTGCTCTTAATGAGTTTTGGTGTTTTGGATTTGAGATGTTTTGGTGTTTTGGTGATGGCTGGGTTGATGTTTGGTTGCTAAGAAAAAGCAAGAAAAGAAACAAAAATATTAATTTAAAAAAAAAAAAAATTGTTGCTGCCAAACATGTTATTTGAGGAAGAACATGCTCTTCCAACAAGATAATGAAAAGAAAAAAAATATTTATTTTTTAGTTTCTTTTTAAAAATAGTTTAGAATTTTTTTTTTATTGTTTTATCTGATGTAGCATTTTTTTAAATTAAAATGTTGATATGCCATTTTTAAAATGCTAAATACAATTTTTTAATATTATTTTAATGGTCACGTCAGCATTTAGTATGCCAACAGTGCACTCTGTTTGTCACGTAAGCAATTTCCGTTGATAAGTTAACAGTAGAGACTAAAATGGAACGCGTTTTTCATTTTAGGGATTAAAAGCGGTAAAATATAAAAGTAGAGACCAAAATAAAAATGAGCCAAAAATATAAGGACAAAAAGTACATTTACACTTTTAATTTTAATTATGCAACTCCCACACCTTTTCTATCCTCTCTATTTTTAGCCTAGCCAAATGTAATAGAAGATAAATGAAACTATCCCTAAAATATGGGACATAAAGGTCTGATATATCACTTTATAACCTGCATTGTAGTTATAGTTGTAAACTTGTAATAATTTTATTTTCTGCACTTGGGAAATTCCTATGACTGAAAGTAATAACATTGCTCTCATAAATATTTGTTTGCATCTCAATTGTTATGGCACCTTCTAATGATCCTCTTCTTTCCTCTATTTCTTCTTGTTTGCTCAAATAATGATACGGGGATTGAATAGTGTGGAATACATAAGAACAAGGGCAGCTCAATCATTAGATCATTTAGGCAATGGCCTAATGCCATAAAATGGAAGGCTGCCCCCTAAAATAGAATATATTATTTCTATTTTTCTTATAGTATTACAAAAAAAATATATATATATATATATATAAAATTAAGGTCTCTCACTTAGGGGAAAAAATATTCTATTAACTTGTAGTTTTGTCTTGTCTATCTGTCTTACGTGAAATGATATAGTTCTCTTATCTTATCATGTAAAATTTTAAAATTAAGGACTAAAAATTTAATAAATATAAATTATTTTTAAAATATTATAATTTTTTTCAAATGTTCAACATTTTATGAATATGTTTCACTATGTTTGTGGTAGTTTAAGAGTTTAAAAATTTTTAATCATCCAAAAATTTTACTCTTCTTTTCTCTCTCTATAAAAAAAAAAAAAATCAATATTTTTGAGACCGGATCATTATTGAAATACATTGTTCAATCATTGAAGTCCAACATTGCCAAAAGAAACTAACCATCTAAAATATGAAATTTATTTTGATACTAAATGTTTCAATATTTTTAGAATTAAAAGTTTTAAAATATGTTCTATAAATATATGAAAATAAACTAATTAGTGTATTAAATTATATAAAAAGGTTGGATTTTTTAAAATTCATGTCTCTCTTATGAAATATTAAGTAAAAATATATTTTATATTTGCTGATGGCCCCAAAATGTCTCTTGTCGACCCTTGACTAGGCCCTATTTTTGTGAACCGTGAATTTGAGTGATGTTTGAAAAGAAGTTATTTTAAACTGAATTGAGGCATTCAATTGAAAAGACACCATTTAAAATTTCCAAGTTTTAGAAACTTTTTTTTTTTTTTTTTTTTTTATATATTTAAAATACTCCACATATGAAAAATCATCATAGAAATGTGACCGCATTTTACACGAAATGTATTTAATATGCAAATAACGTTCATGATTTTGGCATGGTAATGGTAGTATTAGTATAAAAAAAAAAAAATCAATAGAAGCTAAAGTTGTTATAAAAACAAGTATCAAATTGATAGTTTTTTACAAAGATGTGTTCAATAAGTACCACTATTGAGATATTGGAAGAAACTAAAAATTCTTTATAAAATTCCTTATTGATATTTTTCTACTAGAAAAATAATGTCTCTCTAGCCCACCAATGGTGGGCAAAACAAGCATAGGTTGTTCAATTGCCAGTGCCTTGAATCACAAGCTTTTTAGGTTTTCTGTTGGAGTATTATCTGATGTTGATGAAATCAAGGTAATTAACATTTATTTACACTAACACAAAAATTTATGTGTACAGTGAATGATGTGCATGAAATATATATAATAAAGTACTCACATATCTACATATTTAGCCTTACTTTTATGCTATTTTGTGACTGATTATATATTATCTTTGTGTTGCAGGTAACAAGGACTTTACATGCAAAGTGGGGCTAGGCCAATTGAATGAAGCCAACTTACATCTAGCCAGGCGTGAATTCAAGAGAAGACCAAAAATTAAAGAATAAGAAGAGATCCAGGCGTGAAGTCACTGAAGTCTAGAAAGCAAAAGGATAAAAAATAAAAGAATAGGAGTGCTTTTGTGGATAAGACATGTACAATGGGCTTGATTTCATGTTTGACGTGGGCCTAATTAATTCTTCACCGAAACACGTACTTGGGTGTTCTTACAATGGGCCACGTTGGGATCTTAATAGTAAGGCTTTAGGTCAGCCGCATGTGATGGATTATAGAGGAGCAAAACAAAGCAATACAAATCGACTTGTATTAGGACTGGTTGCCCTTATATAAACCTCTAGGTTAGTTTGCAAGAGAGGCTAGTGCTAGGGCTGAGGGCTGAATGCATAGAGAGCTGTTGCTATGGCTACCTCTTTGGTTTTCTTCCATGACAGTTAGTTTTATTTTATTTGTCTAGTTTAATGTTTAGTATTTTATTTTTGTGTTTTCTTTCAATTTCTATGAGTAGCTAAATTTATAATTAGGGTTGAGGATGAAACTTTTTTAAAGATTATCAGTAATATTTATGTGATTTGATTTTTCCCACAATAGTTGTTCTTTAATGATTTAAATTGTTCTTGTTTCATGTCAATTGACTAAGATGGGATTCTAGATATGAGTTCAATCATGTTTTTCTCATGATTTAGGATTTGTCTTAATTAATTGAATGCTTGGTTTATTAATTCTTGATTATAAAATTGGATATCGCTTGTGATTTGTTTGTCAATGGATACAATTTATGATTTGATTTTTAGAATTGGATATATCTTGTGATTTGTTTGGCTACGGATACAATTGATGATTTGATTTTATACTTAAGAAGCGAAGAAGAATATGCTTTAGATATTTAAATAGAAGTTTTAATGATAATATTTTCCATGGTAGCAAGATTGATTTCTAGATTATCATGAAGTGGTTGGGAAAAACTAATGATCATAAATATATGCTGATATGAATTAACAAGGCGGATTCCAAAACCTTAATTCATTTTTCTAGATTGTTTACATCTCTTTATTGTTCTATATTATATCTTTGCTTAGTTTAATTATTTGTTTAGTTTATTTAATTGCAAACAACCAATTTTTATTAAACTAGATTATGATTAATTTGGTTAAGGTTTAATTAATTTTCCTACGTTCATTCAAGTCCCTGTGGGTTTGACCTCGTTCTTGTCAAACTATATTTCGGTATGGTTCGTACACTTGCGAGTATTTTAAAATTTCACAACAAGTTTTTGGCGCCGTTGCTGGGGACTTGGTTAGGAAAATAAATTAGGTCTTAATTGAATTTTTCCTTCTACTAGTTGTAGTTAAAATTTATTTATTTTAAATAGAAAAAAAAAAATTATTTCTTTGTGCTTGGTGTATGAGAACTTGGATACGTGATAAAGAAAGTCGTCTTGTTAGTTTTGATTATTCATCCACAATGGGAGAAACAGGAGATGATTCAAAAACTCTTAGGGAGTTGTTCTCACCCATAACCACCAACCTTCCATCTTGCATAGTATTGCCTACAACCATTGCTGCACATTTTGAGTTGAAGCCACAGATAATCCACCTTCTTCCTACTTTTCATGGATTGGATAGAGAAGACCCTTATATGCATGTAAAGGATTTTCTTGAGATTTGTGCTACTTGTAAGTTCTAGAATTTCACTGATGACTCTATTTGCTTGCGTTTATTCTCTTTTTCCTTGAAGGATAAGGCAAAAGCATGGTTTAATTCTTTGTCACCTGGATCTATCACTTCATGGGAACTGTTGGTCACAAAATTCCTCTCTAAATTTTTCCCAATGGCCAAGACCAATGCTTTGAGGAGAGAAATTGCAGATTTTTATCAGGATGAACAAGAGAAATTTTATGAGAGTTGGGAGAGATTTAAGGACTTGATCTTAAAGTGTCCTCATCATGGTTTTGAAACATGGAGACTAGTACAATATTTTTATAATGGTTTGACTCAAACAAATCGTAACATGATTGAGTCCATGAATGGTGGTGGATTTTTGAGTCTTGTAGATGATGAGGCATACAAATTTCTTGAAAATTTTTCTGAAAGTTCATAATAATGGGATTTTTCCAACCGTAAAGAGAGATCTGCCCCTGCAGTTAAGAAAGGAGGATTGTATGAAGTCAGTGAAGATTTAGACATAAAGCCTAGGTTGGAAAATCTCACTCGTAAGGTTGAAGCTTTAGCTTTAGGTAGAGGGATGAATTCTGTCAATCAAGTTCAAAGTGAAACATGTTCTATTTGTGCAAGTCCTATGCATACAACACAAATGTGTCCTTTTGCAGCTAGGTACCCTGATTTTTATACTGAGCAAGCAAATGCACTGAATAATTATGGAAAACTATTTGTTAGTCCATTTTCAGAGACATACAATCCAAATTGGAGAAACCATCCTAATTTCTCATGGAGGCAAAATTAGCCTCCCACAAATGTAGGTGGACAACAAGTGCATCAGCAAAGTCAATTTCGTCCACCTACTAAAGCATATCCTCCCATTCCTCAATCAACTCCTCAATTTATAGCACCACCAAGACAACAACCATCTTTGGAGGAACCTCTCAAAACTTGCATGCAATCAACTAGCCAAGCAATTCAAGAGATGAAAAGTTCCACCCATTTGAATACTCAAGCTATTTCAAAGTTGGAAAATCAAGTTGGCCAGTTAGCAACCCAAGTTGGAGAGAGGGAAAAAGGAAAGTTTCCTAGTCAACCTATACCTAACCCAAAAGGACAGTATGCCATCAATGGTTCTTCTAGTTCTACTCATGGACAAGAACATGTTCAGTCTATTACTACCCTTAGGTCTGGTAAGCAAGTTGATAATCAAGTGAAAATGCCAGAAGTGGAGGATGATGAAAATATTGTGTTAAGGAAAAAGGAACTCATAGTTCACATGATGATCATGGAGAAAAGAAGGGCAACTCAACCTCAATTCCAATTCAGGATCTTAGTTCTCCCTTTGATAGGAGGTTTGTTCCTAAAGCCCCATTCCCTCAAAGTTTAATCAGTCCTCAGAAAAGTGCACAATTTGGAGATATTTTAGAGGTTTTTAAGCAAGTGCAAATAAACATTCCATTTCTTGATGCAATTCAGCAAGTTCCCGCTTATGCCAAGTTTTTGAAAGATCTTGTGACAATGAAGAGAAAGACAAATGTCCCTAAAAAGGCATTTTTGACAGAGCAAGTCAGTTCAATCATTCAGAATAAATATCCAGTGAAATGTAAGGACCCAGGATCCCCTACAATTTCATGCAAGATTGGGGATCATCTCATTGAGCGAGCTTTGCTAGATTTGGGGGCAAGTGTGAACTTATTGCCATATGTAGTATACTTACAGCTAGGTTTGGGGGAGTTAAAACCAACAACCATGACACTTCAATTAGCTGATAGGTCTGTGAAAATCCCTAGAGGTATTGTTGAGGATGTGCTGATTAAGGTTGATGCATTCTATTTTCTTGTTGATTTTGTTGTGTTAGACACTGAGCCTGCCCTAAATGCCAGTACACAAATCCATGTCATTTTGGGTTGCCCTTTCTTAGCCACATCCAATGCTTTGATCAATTGTCGGAGTGGTGTGATGAAGATTTCTTTTGGGAATATGATTGTTGAGCTTAATATCTTTGACATAAGTAAGCAAGTACTAGACAATGAGGATATATGTGAGGTTAACATGATTGGGAGCCTAGTCCATGATACTTTCATACAATCAAGATGTGAGGATCCCCTAAAGGCTTGTTTAACCCTTCTTGATTGCAATTTGGATACTGAAAAATCAATTGAGGAGGTCAATGCATTGTTGGATTTTGTTCCTCTCTTAAGTACTGATAGCTGGCAGCCAAAAGTGGTCCCTTGTCCACTTTCTTCATCTCCATTCCCATCTATTGTAGAACCACCAAAGTTGGATGACTTTTGGGAACACCAATTGATAAGTATACTTCAAGAGCATAAGGAAGCTATAGGTTGGAAAATTGCTGATATTAAGGATATTAGTCCCTTTGTGGTTATGCATAGAATTCACTTGGAAGAGATTGCTAAAGCCTCCCAACATGTTTTTGACTCAGGTAAGTTACAATCTCATTGGACTAGTCCATTCATAATATGCATTATTTATCCCCATGGTGCTATTGAGATTGAGAATCCTAAAAATGGTGATATGTTTAAAGTTAATGGCCAACATTTGAAACCATTTTTAGAACTTGAGCCTCCAGAAGTTGAAGAAGTCCTCTTGGATGATCCTATTTATCAGGATTGATCCAGTTGTGTTTATCAGGTTTGCATTTTTTTTTTCTCTTCTTTTTCTCTTGTTTATTTTCTGCTTCTAGATTAGACTTTGTGTTTATTTTCTTGTTTAGTTTTATTTGCTTTTGTTATAGCTGATATTTGACAGAAATTAAAATTTATAACAATCAGCTTGATCAAGGTACGTCTCTTCCTTCTCCTTACCTTACTTGTTTCTACTTGATTCTCATGTTGCATATTAATATTTTGGTCTCTTTTCATCCAAGACATATATTTGAGAGTATCATTTTTAACATTGAGGACAATGTTTGGTTTAGGTTTGGGGGGGATGTATATATATTTCTATCTTTTTGTTTTGTTTTGTTTAGTTGTGTTAAAAAAAAAAAAAAAAAAAAAATCTTTTGCCTAGCTTGAGGTTTATGTTTTGAGTTTGTTATACTACTTTTGCTTAAAGAATTTCATTGCTTTCATGCTCAATTCATTGCACATGCACGTAGCCACTCAGACACAACTTGTTGTTGAAGGATAAAAATGATTAGAAAGTCTTGATGATAACAATGTGGAGACTGTAACCCCTGTGAGTTTTGAGCCAATCATTATTTTTGGAGGGTTATTTATTGTTTCTAATCTTAAAGTTCATTTGGAAGTGCGTAACATATTTCCCTTGTTATAGTCTCATTGTTCTTTCTTTTGGCCAAGATGAAAATATGATTTTATGCCACACTTGAATCTTTTGAAGTCATTGATATTGAATGAACTATACTAGTCTTTGAGAGATGAGATTAGGCCATTTTTGTCTACTTTGTGCCATATATGTGTTTTTTTTTTTTGATACATTATCGCTAGTCACCCCGTTGAGCCTTTTAATTAGCATTTCTTTCTTAAAGCCCTTATCTATAGTGTTTCAAGATGGAATTTGATCAGTTTGTTTCAATGTAGTGGGTTGTGCAAGAATTCAAAGAAGAAAGAAAAAAAAGAATTGAAAAAAAAAAAGAAGAAAAAAGAAAAAGAAAAAAAAAGAAAAAGAAAAAAAAAGAAAAAGAAAAAAGAAAAAAGAAAAAGAAAAAGAAGGAAGATGTCATAGTGTTGATTTCCCCTTTAGCATGTGGTTCGAGGAGCTAGTATGTACTAAGGTTCTGTTTAAGCACTTGTAAAGATATCACAGTGTTGATTTCCCCTTTAGCATGTGGTCCGAGGAGCCAACATGTACTAAGGTTCTGTTCAAGCACTTGTAAAGATGTCACAGTGTTGATTTCCCCAAAGCATGTGGTCCGAGGAGCTAGCATGTACTAAGGTTCTATTCAAGCACTTGTAAAGATGTCACAGTGTTGATTTCCCCTTTAGCATATTTTATATGAAAACTGGTCAATTGCTTGTGTGTTTTAAAAAAATTCAAACTTCTATACTTAACTTTTATGATCAGTTTGGATTGAGGGGGAGGGAGGGAGAGTAAAGAATAGTAGAGCAGAATTAGCCCAAAATTAGCTTATTTTCAACTAACTCTACTCAATCCCCCTTCAATCCAAACAGACCCCCAAGATAATTTAAACTTCTTGAAATTTTGTAGAACTTCAACTATAATTGAATTAATCTATATTTAGAGACACAATATTTTTCACAATTGTTAATATGATATGTTGTGATTTATGGATAATAAAAGTAGTGCCAATAGTAGAATAAGTGAAAATGAGTGCTCACACATTTTAAAAATTCAAACTTATAGAAATAATTTTTAATCCAAGGATAATTTAAAATTTTTAAAATTTTTGTATTACTTCAATTAGAGTAAAATTTCCGTAATAAAAAAAAAGTAGATTCTATATATTTATACAACAAGTCTAGGTACACAATATAATTTACAACTACTAATACTTTCTATTGTGATTTGTTCATAATAAAAATGGTTTTAGTAGTAGGCCAAAATGAAAGTGATATTGCTCCAATCACAACACCGTTAACATTTGCGTAAAAAGTTGTGACTAACATTATTCATATTTATATCTATATAATAAAACTAGCATCATCAACGTGCTACACATACGCTCTAAGGATTTTTTTTTATTTAAATTTTTTGGTTTAGTGTCATAATTTTCCATTCATCCTAATTTGAGATTTACACGTTTGTACAATTGCACTTACAAACTATTGATACAACCAAGAGTGTCATGAGACTAGCTCCAAAAAATAAACACTGAAATAGCATTGAAATCATAATTTTTTAATATTAAGTAAATGCATAGAAATGATTCTAATTATCTCAACTGGTAAAGTTTTTTTTATTAAAAAAGAGATTTGACATTTGAACCTTGCCTATACCATTAACCAATAAGTGTCTTAGATCGATGATAAAGAGTAATTTATTATGGAGTGGACGTCATAGGTTGGAAATTTTTTATTAAAAAAAAGTAAGTGCACCAAAGTGGGTCGAATGGACTGAATTTGACCGAAAATGATTGATACAGACCAAAGTGGACCAAAAGGGTCCAAATAGATAGAACGGACCAAATTGGACCGAAGTGAACCGAAATGGACTGATATAAACCTAGTGGACCAAAGGGACTAAAATGGACTGATATAGAACTAATGGACCATAGAGGACCGTATGGACTAATATAGATTGAAGTGGACCGAATGGATCAAGTAGACTGAAATGGATTGATAAAGACTAAAGTGGACCGAAATGGACTGATATAGACCAAAGTGGACTGATATAGACAGAAGTGGACCAATATAGACCGAAATGGGCCAAATTTAGATATATATATATATATATATAAAATTCATAAACCCTAAATTGAGATTTATGGAAAGTAATATTTTTTATTAAAAAAAGCAACTAAACAAGCGTAACATGTGTGCGAAGAGGCTAGTTTCTTGTAATACAACCGTTGATTGTGCTTAAAGGATTTTCTATTTCTTTTAAATCTTAGTAGTTTCTTTTTTCTAGGTTTTTTTGCCATTAATAAATAAATCTTAATGATAATGATAAGATACAAATAAAACAAACTTTTTGTGAACGGATTCATATCTACCTACCTTTACATGATTTATAATGCAAAACTAAATCAATTGCAAATTCATGCATCATACTTATCTTATTAAGTAAGAACCAAAATGCAGAAAACAAAATAATGGGTCCTAATTCAAATGACACCTTTTCATTGATGAACTCAAAACAATTTGCAAGCAGAAATTGAAATAAAATCAAATGCAAAGTTACTTAGATGCCTAAGAATAGATAACAACTCTTCAAGAGTAACTCCCTTGGAAAAAGCACTAGGCATAAATCTGTATTTACATCAAGCAGGGGTTAGGCACTCACTGTTAGTACATGGCCTGTTGCCAGCATGCACAAGCCCAAACTAAAGTATGTTACAATTCTGTTACAAATCTAACAACTTGTCCCTAACTGCCTTCCCTAAGCTGATACAGCTAGTAACTAACTAAAAACAACCGTGTTATTTACAAATGTGTGACACTTAAAGTACCACATGGACTAATAAATCACATTCCAACTAGCTCGTAAGGTTGCAAGGCATGTCTTACTCTGTTGCATCGCTCACCCTAAAAAAGAAAATGTTAATACCATAAATTATTTCAGAAAATTTTTTACAAACCACTTGTGGACACAACGGAATGTGTCGGAGTCGCCACCTAGTTATATGATCTAGGAACCATGAATATAACGTCCTTTCGAGCAAGGACCATTGATCTTACTACTAGAGTATGAGTTTAGAGTTTAGGTACAATTTTGGAAAGGTGTTAGGCACCCAAAGCCACCCAACCCTAAGGTTGGCCTCCTCTCATTGTGTCTTATATCTTAACCTTATTAAAAGCATGCTCAATACTTATATTCTAATTCACACACACACTAGCATACATTTAAGTATACAACATGGCATCATTCATCCCAAACCCTAACCATATGTCTAATCATGCTCATCAAGCAAACTTAACATACATCCATCATGGCAATCATCTCATCACAAACCCTAGCATACATCTATCATGACATCTCATCAACCTAGCATTCATCATGTCATCATATCACATCCAAGGCTTGTAAGCATTCATACATCATGTTAAGGCAACAACATAAACACGGCAACATTAAAAGATTATATTGGAGCATCAAGAACATCAAGAACATATTATCCAACCAAACATATTCATACTCATCATCAAACCATGTTATCAAACAATGTGCATGTACATGTGAATGCATGACTTACCTTCACTTAACTTACCGTATCAATGCATGAACATGTGAATGCGTGCTTATGGTACTTAGACAAGAAAAAAAGAAAGAGAAAACCCTAATCTAACATGTTAGAAGCATACAACATCCACCATTCATCTAGCATCATATCATATATCTCATCCAAGGCAGCAACATGTAAACATTAAAGGATCACATTGGGAATGTGAAGATCACCAAACACATTCATGCTTATCATCAAAACATGTTATCAAACAAACATGCGTGCACATATGAATGCATGACTTACCTTTACTTACCTCCTTGCCACTTGTAAAGATGTCACAGTGTTGATTTCCCCTTTAGCATGTGGTCCGAGGAGCCAGCATGTACTAAGGTTCTGTTCAAGCACTTGTCAGATCGTTTATGTTCCTTCCAGCAAAGCTTCATATTCAGCCCCATTATTCGTAGCTGAGAAGCCTGATCTTAGTGGTTTTTCAATGGTGATTTGTTCAGGAGAAATCGGAAATAGCCCCACTCTGGAGCCCCCTTTGATTTGTAGAACCATCAACATATACCTTCCAAGATAAAGGTTCTTGTAGGGAGATCGTGCCAACTGATTTTTTATCCATGTCCTACTCTCCCGTTTTTATCCCTAATGGGGGTTCAACAAACTCGGCCACCAAATCTGCGAGGACCTGACCCTTGATGGAGGTGCGAGGCATATACATGATATCAAAAGCCCTTAGGGTCGTACCCCGCTTGGCAATTCTTCCCGTATAACCAGCAAAGAAAGCTGGATCCGCCATAGTTGAACGTTAAACTCACTAAAACACAAGCTTTCCCACAGACGGCGCCAATTGTAGGGACACGTTTTGCAGCTCAAGCCCACAACATATGAGATCTTGGCCCAGTGAGCCCAGTACAATAAATTTGTAGAGAGTGAGTTGGAAAACTAGACTCTAATGAGTTATGTAGCAATTATAATGGGTCCAGATGACAATAAAGTAAGAACAGATAGATTTTATCCAAAGAAAGTCATCCTCGGCTCGGTTTGAGGAGACCAGTTCTTGTATATATTGATTGAAGATGGTTACAGATGCAGCTCTTGTTGCTATAGTGTTTATTTCTTCATCCTCCGATCCCTTTTTCTCAGGGTATCTCCTCTATTTTATACTTAATTTCCCTTTCATCTCTACCCTACATGTGTAGATCAGATGGTTAGTGTAGATACTTGTCCTATCAGCCCCTCCCTAAAGTCTTTGGGAGTAGTTGTAAGGCTAAAAAGCACTGTCCAGACATTACTTCATCATTAATGCGGTCAGAGAGTTAGCTGCAAAGCATTCAATGTAGTGGTAGCAGCTTTCCCTAAGATATTTCATAGCTTTCCTCTGTCCTGTTCCTTCCTGATACTTATCCTTTTTCATGGAATGGTTCGGAATGTTGCTCTTGATGGCAGACCACACCCCTTGACCTCGGCCTTGCCCAGCCGAGGAGGGATTCTTCCCCGGACCACCCTCCTGGGTGATCATGATCGGACTTTAACTCTTTACCTACTGACACGAATCTTTATGACAACATCTATCCGTCCTCGGTCCGCTTACTATCCTTGGATTGTCTAGCATCCTCGGGTTGTGCCCTTGGCCCAATATATACATAGACATGGGCTCCCAGGCCTTTCACCCCCACAATTATGGTGCCACATCTTCCAATTTTGTTTTTTTGGCAAATAGTTAATTTATTTTTTGAATTCCTCAATGTCTTTTACAATCTGTAGAGAAAGAAACATCATTGCAACTTCAATGAAATCAACGTAATTATTGTTTTCCTTTTTTTTTTTTTTCCTTTTTCCAAATTTGTGTGGTTGTTAAGTTGATGTTTCAGTATTGTTATATACAACTTGATTCATATAGATTATTTTTCTTGATTGATTTGATACATCCAAAAGGGAGACTTTTGCAAAGGTAACATGTAAATATGTTGTTATTTGCTTGATTTTCATTTAAGTTTTATGAAGTTTTAGCCACCATAAGAATTAACACTTGAAGACTCCGACCCAAAAAAAAATAAAAATCACTTTGACGATTGCAAAAAGATAAATGTCTAACGAAGAACCACACAATTTGAAAGATCATTTCTTTAACCTAACGAAAATACATGTACTTTAATCCTTTAATATTGTTACTAATAATTTTAATGTGTAATTTTTTGGTGGTAGAGATTAAGAAGAACCATGGCGTGCAACTTGGTGGTGTTAGGACTTAGGAGAGCTCTTGAGCTAAGAAGGTTGTTTTTATCCAAAAGAATTTTTTTTTTTTTTTTTGGGATAAAATCGAAGAGTTTTAATACAACCTTTATGCATTTGTATATATTTTTGTGTATGCACACACGTTTGTGTGTGAGTAGTTGTTATTATGTGATACTATTGCTACTTTTTTATTAATTATAATTCAAATATCGCAACATACTCCAATGGATCAAAAATATATTAATTATAGTAATCATTACTATGCTCAGATTGTAACTTTCTATACTTGATTTATGTACAATTGTACAATTTCTATATATTTTCTAACAAAAATTTGCAATTGATTATAATTGTACAAAATTAGCTATTGCAATATTTCCAAGGCCATATAAGCTACAATTTCGTTCTTATAAAGAATTGAAGAAGGATGAAATGAGGTATGTTATACTAAATGATAAGTTAACTATCTTACTACACATCAGCTTGCTTGCATCTTCAAATAGGTATTTTGTTTTTCTTTTTCTCATCAATTGGTTTAGTTCTATACTTCCTCATAATTTGTTTTTGTGCCCAACATTATCTTTTTGGTATCTAATGATGTATTATTATCTAATGGGATGGTTTCATAATAATTCTATGGTATTTTATTGAGCATTGTACTTTGATGTCATACATATCTTTTTCTTTTCTTTCATTTTTCTTTTTCTTGATAATTTAATGGTTGGGGGAGGGGGTTTTAAATCCTGTATATCACCATTAGAAACACTAGGAGATTCTTATTAATCTAGAAAGCTCTTTGTACAAACATGTTGATGCACTCTATTAAGATGACTATTCATCTCCTTCTCAAAAAAAAAAAAAGAAAAAAGAAAAAAAAAAGATGACTATTCATCTGCAATCTTCTTTATTTTGAAACAATGTTGTTTCATTCCAACCTCAAAAATTAAAACAAGGCAGCTTTTATGTTTAGCACTTATTGCTTCAGCAAAAATCAATTTAATTATTTCTCTCTCCAAACTCTTCACTTCTTACGAAGAAAACAAAATACAAAAAAACTCTTTCACTTTGCCTTTCAAATTTAAATGCACACTACGGATAAGCACTTGGCAAAGTGAGACCAAGCTTTGCACTGTTAAATTTTAATATATTTCCATTGAGATCAAACCCATCTTAAATTTTTTTATTCACTTAGTCTCTCTCTTAACTCTTCAGTTCTTCTAGAAAATAAATAAATAAAAACTCTTTCACTTCCCCTTTCAATTTAAACACACACTAATGTACCTGTTTCTTTTGAAAATTATATATTGATGGATCTTCCTTCTATTAATGGATCAACGATTCCTCTACAAGTTCATGGACAAAATCTCCTTCCTCAGTGTCTATAAATAAATCAGTAAATATTCCGACTCTCACTCTTTGTTTATTTCTTTCATTTTTTTTAAAAAAATTTTATTTGAGGTACCGAGTTTGTGGTTTGCAATGTTTGAGGGAAGACAGACTCGAGGAGATTGAAGCTTCAACTTTACCTATTTTGTTGGAGACTAAAGTCACTAAACCCAAGGAGAAAAAGCCACCGGCCCCTAATTTATCATACCCTTATTTAGGGTCTATTTGGATACCGCTTATTTTGTTAAAATTGAAAACTTATTGTTGAAAGTACTGTAGATAAAGGTAAAAGTTTGTAGATAAAGGTAAAAGTTAGTTGAAATAGTACAGTGGGGCCTATGAATAGTACCAAAAAGTGCAGTGGGGCCCATAAATAGTAGCAAAAATAAGCTGAATAGTGAAATAATTTTCATTTATAATCTGTATCCAAACAGAGGCTTAGTATCTAAGAGGTACGAAATACTAATACTCTACATCAGTATCTAAGAGGTAATGGGTTTTTGATAATCAAACTATATGGTGGTTTGTTTCTTTTCATTTGAACTATTTACTGGTCGAGATTTTTACTGAGCCACACTATTTTTGTAATTTATAATTTGGCTTTTGGTGAGTGATTTAAATATGTTACATGAGGATGTGATGAAGCCATCAGCTAAAGCCGACGGAGCCATGGAGTAGGGGGCAACTGATAAGGGTAATTCTGAAAGAGGTTAAACTCGTTCACATGTGATGAAGCCGACGGTCCCAATGAACCCGTCAGCTTTACTTGTGCATTTAGAGAAGGCAAAAAAGACGATATCATAGGCCGATGACTCTACCTCAACGTCCGACAACATTTGTGTGAGACGACCAGAACGCCTAGACGAGATGAGAAGCCGACGGAAGAAAACTGACGAGGAGAAAGAAACCTGTGACGGGTCTAGCATGGCCTTACTTGGCCTCCACGAATGTGTATATAAGAACATCTTGTGCCCCACGGGTAACCCTAATCAAAGGGATTTCTAGCAGTCCACAGCAGAAAGTTGTAATACTTGGACTGGACCTGAACCAGTAGAGGATAGCATTCATGAACAAACTATTTAAACCTTTGTAGAAGCTGATGCAATGCCAACTGACCTCCCAACTGATCAACCTTTGGATTCACAATTATCAAAGAAATTAGGGATCTTTCGGAACCGGGTATCAATAAAAAATATATTGCATTTTGAATTTAATTAGTAGGGTTGAACTTTATCAAAAAAAAAAGTTTGTAGAAAGATGTGTTCTAACTTGAATATGTTTTTATCCTATATGGAATACTCTCTTTTTTGGGCTCAATATTTGGAATTCATTACAAAAAAGCTTTGAAAACCCCCTACAGTTGGAACACCTAGAAAGTTTTACAAGTCCCATGTATTTTTTTATGTTTACGTGTTAAACTGCACTTCGTGACTCTTTCTTTTGTGGTGCTAGCCCAAGAAAGTTTAAGGCCTAAAGCGGAAATTTTAAGGGGCCTTTTTATATCTAAATATCACTTATTTGATATTTATTTTATTTTTTATATTATAATTTTTTTTATTTCAAATCTATTATTAATTCTTACTAATTAATAAGACTAATTCATCCAAAGTGAGCTAGTGATACTTACTATGTAGGTTTTACAAACTGACGAGTCATCAATAAAGAAAAGTTATTCAAAACATTCATTTATTATATTTTTTAAGTAGTTTGTAAGTTTTTTGTCATGAAATTCGTATTAGTTTTAGCATTTTTCATTCACTTAATGGTGAGTTGGTGATTGTGTTGTATTTCTATTAATTCATAATTTTTTTTTTTTTTTGTGTGAAGAAGATGCCAAAGTACTACAAATTTTACTATAAAAAACTTACAAATTGATATGACATTTCAAGAAAATAATAAATGAATATTGAATTACTTATTGTGACCGGACATATCAATTTATAAGACCTATGTGATAAAAAAAATGTGCAAGTTACACACTCTTTTTTTTTTTTTTTTTTTTTTTTAATTGGAAGAAAGAAAAAAACCTTACTTTACCCATTTTAATTTGGGGGCCTTTCTATGTTAGGGGGCCTTAGGCCATGGCCTAGGGACGGCCGCCTGGCCTGCTGTGGTTAAATACCTTTAAAACTAGATTCATCTTTGATTCACTTTGTTCAATCATTGCAAACCTTTTGCAATCTCTTCCCAGGATGTGGCAGATACCAAGACAATCCAAGGAAAGTGATCCAACTAAGACTATTGAGAAAGTTGTGGGTGACATCAAACCTAGCTGATTTTGTTGGAAAACTTGTTTTCCATGCTAAGCACATCTATGATCAGACTCCTAGACCAACTTGGAGATGTTATGAAAGAAAGTGCTCAGCTCACTCACATAGTTTCAAGATCAATGTTGTTTTAGAAAGAAACAAATAACCCTTATTTTGCAAATTCCAAGCTTTATCTTCATGTTCCTACGAGGGCCACCCCTAAGGATGGGCCTAGTGCTGGTTGCACCATGATCACATCCTTCCTGTCCCTTGCCGTGAAGAAGCTTGTCAAGAAGGATCTAGGATTGACTGGGGAATATACTCTAACGGGGAAGATTCTACCAATTGATTGGGTAAGATAAAGAAACCACCGCATACATATCATTTCATCTGTCGTTAACATTCTACCATCCTAAATAAATTCTTTACTCACAAAACTTCCATTGTTTTAATTACATAATGGTTCATTTTGTTAGCTGTCTCTTAACATTTTAATCAAATGGGAGGGATGTTTACTCTTAAGTTTTAGTCTAATTGTTTTATTTCATGTATATATTTTGGCATAAATCTGATGTTCATGGCAAGCATGAATTTTTATTTTAGCGGCTTTTCTGAAATCAAATTCAAAGAAGATAATTATTACTTTAAATCATCAAATGGAGACTAGTGGGTCCTCTGAATTTCTGATCATTTTGTGATCCATTACTGATTGACATGCTGCAATGGTGTGCACATTTTGGTTCATCTCAACTCACGAAACTTTCATTCCTTGTGGACAAAATCAGGTTAAGGAAAAAACTATAGCAGCTAGAAGGTGTGGAGTAAAGACCATCATATTCCCTTTTGCTAACAAGAGGGATTTCGATGAACTTGCAACAAATGTGAAAGAAGGCCTTGATGTTCACTTTGTAGATGACTACAGGCAGATATTCGATATAGCTTTTGGTGATGACCAGAAGATAAGAAAATAAGCTTTCCATGCCCACCAGCTTACGACTCCATTTTTTTAAGGATTCTGGGCTAGTTCTTATTGTGACCCAAGCTAGGAGCCTATTCAGATTTGTAATATATCAATTTTTCATCCAGATGATCTTGGGATGCAATAGAGCTGAGATTTGTTCATTGCTTGGGTGTCACATGATGCACCTTTATTTACTTCTTTTCATTTGTGTACATTGGGATCACCCATTTGAAAGAAGTATAATATTGAAGTGACATCTGTGGCAGCTGAAAAAGAAATAAGTTACTGACATTGATTTTTTTGTTGAATCAAACTCACACTCCCATTTTTTTTTGGGAGCATAGCATGAGTGAAAAACATTAGACACTAACTGATGATAAAACATTTGAAGTACTTCTAATTGTTGAACTTGGGAGAATACAACCCCTTTAGCCCAAGATATCTAGTCCTATTTTGGTGTGGGGACCTCTTTCATTGGGGTTCTTTGTTCCAAGTTAATCCACTCTTTGTGTAACAATGATTTCACTAGAACTTTCTACTATTCACTTACCAAATTTGTTGGTATTTGTTGTCTTTTGTCCAGAATTTTTGTCTTTAGGTCCTGGAAATCCCGAACACAAATGAGCTATTGTGTCATCTGGATTAGTATAATTGTTGCAGATGTAAATTTCAGCTTGTTCAGGCTCCCTTTTTGACATCTCTTTAACATCTATTTCAGTTTTGGATTGATTCTTTAGCAATCGCTCATCCCTCTTTCTTTGAACCTCGTCGATGATCCTACTTAAGGATACATGTTGAGTGTCTTTGTCATTGGTGCTTCTGATGCTGGCGGTACCTTTTTCTCCTTCAAATTCTGAAGGTTTTGGGGGTAAGCCTGGCCCATTAAGGTGAAGGGCTGAGAATGAAATCAGAAAAATTAGAGCCAAGCCGAAGGGTCTTTTTCTATATATAGGTAGCTTCTCAAAATGGATGCATTTTTTTTCCTTTTTCTTTTTCTTATTAATACATTTCTTGCAAAGTGGTCACGCGTGGAACTCATTAAAAAAAAAAAATCTTAATTATTATAGCAAAAGAATTATTGAGAGGCTTTCTAATATTTTGAATGAAGATTTGGCTAGATTTGTGTGTTATTTTTGCATTTACTATTTATATATCACTCTTCTTCTCCTATAACTTAGGGTCCGTTTTGGTTGGGAAGATTTTAGAATGGATGAAAAATAGGGAGAAAAAAGTGGAGAGAAAATTTTATGAGTATTTGGTTGGAGAGAAGAGGGTGATGGTATTGGCAGGGTTTGGGTGTTTTCTTTTCAGTCCCACCAAAATGATTTTTTTCCCCGAATTGGGGAGAAAATTGAAGAGAAAACCATTACAAAAAATTCGGACCAAGAAGCCCCTTATGCATAGTTCAAACTTCAAACCATGTGAGAGGCCCTATGCAATGTTTCTTTTTTTACTTTTTTTGTTGTTGTCTTTTTCAAGTACTTTTCATTCATTCACTTTTTATTTTTCCCATTTGTTTTGGTTTCCTTTTTTTAGTTCATCAGTTTTTGTTTCTCTCTAATTTTATTTTATTTTATTTATCTAGTAAAGGCATGAGAGTATGTATATAAAAAAAAGGCATTAGAGTAAATTTATTTTTGTACAAATTGCATTTTTTACCCTTTCATTTTTTTTCTCAACCAAACAAAAGAGTTTTTCATCCATCCACTTTTCCATCCTTTCAACCAAACACATATGAGGGAAAACTAAATCTCTTCTAACCTACCATTTTTTATTCTTTCACTTTTCCATCTCTCTCAATAAAAAGGACTGATAAGGGAATTTTTGTCCATAAAGGTCATCAACACTTTTTGGTTCATTAGGGTAGATGTCACTCCCAATGGGACCCACAGACCAAGGACCCAATGGGATAGGTTCCCTACTCAAGGTCGCCAACATCTCGATGGTTTAGTAGCTTGAAGACTTGTCGGGTAGCTCGTGTGCGTGCCTGACGGGTGATGCACACTTAGCCTTTTGCTCGTATACCGATGGGTGGGAGATAATCCCAACGGGAAAATGGGTATACCGACAGATGGAGGACCATCCTGATGGGCCTATCGACAGTCGAACCTGATGGGTCCCACAAGCCTTTACGTGTTCTCCACTCATGTGTCCCTACATGGAAATAACTTGCACACCATATCCAAAGACCTTACTACATGTTCATATCTTCCTCATATAGGAAGAGAAGCCCTAAGATCTTGGAGCCTTAACTCCAAATATTCTCTACAAGGAAAGCCCCTACATTCAAACACATTCTTGTTCCACCACTGCAGTTGCTGTTGGTAGTTCTTGATTTGATCTTGCATTGTCAGGTTCCCGTTTGGGTTAGTGGCATCCCAAGCTAGCTTTATGACCTCTCTGCACCCAGGGTCTTGAAGCCACATTGATTCAAAGCGAAAAAAAGGCTTCTTTCTTCGCTTCCTCTGCTCATTTGTCAAGTATAGCACCAAAGCATAGTGGTCTGATGCTGCCATGGACTTGTGTTGTACCCTTGCATCTTGAAACATACTTCTCCATTTTAGGTTGGCCACCATTCTATCAAGTCTAATAAGTGTTCTCTAGTATCCATACCTACCATTGCACCACGTGTGGTTCTACCCTCTGAAGCCCAGGTCTTAGAGATACAGGCATCAAGAGCATTCTGAAAGGGTAGCATTTGGTCAGCGCTTCTTTCTGGCCACCCACACTTCTCTTCAATATGGGTTATTTCGTTAAAGTCACCGAACACTATCCAGGGTAAGCTCAGCTGTAAGTTGAGATGTTTAGGGAATTTCCAAGATATATGCGTCTTTTATGTATCTAGGTGACCATAGAACCCAATTGCTCTCCATCTTTTGTTTGACATGATATCTGTGATGACCATATCAATATGGGAGTTTTGAGTATTCGTAAGTCCATACAATAGTACCCTCCTTCCATAATAGAGCGAGACCTTTGTTTTTGCCATCACTAGGAACTATGATTCCTTGTCTGTAGTCTAGTTTAGTTTGAAGTCTAGACACAACTGGAATCTTGGCTTTTGTCTCCACAAGGAAGATCAAAAGGGGAGCTTCAGCCCTAACCAACTTGGTGAGAGCTAGAAATGACCAAGGGATCCTAAGCCCCCGACAGTTCCAAGATATAATACTCATTGAGATGGGCGGGGCTGCAGTGCAGCCACCGCCATACCGCCATCCATATTGAAAATTTTCTTCTCATCTTGCCCTTCCACCTTTTTTCCTTTCTTACGTTTCACTGAGATGAAGTTTGGATCTAATTCTTGTAATGGAGTTGGGCAAGTTCTTTATTTAACATCAATGCTGATTGAAGTTGTTGTTAGGCTTTGGTTTTCTACTATCTGGGTGATACGCTTCCAATACCTAGTCATCAACCCAAGAGGTTCATCAATCCAACCCAAATCAGTATCATAAATCATGGCGGTGGGCCTAGGGCTATCCACGGGTCGGTCCGGGTTGGGTTTGTACCCAACCCGGAATCGACCCGCCGGAATCGGGTGGAGAAAAAAGGCACCCACTGCTGACCCGCCGGAGTAATCTGGTCGGGCGGTTCAGAACATCAATGGGTGCGGGCGGGTCGGTCGGATTCGGAACGGCGAGAAAACGGTGGAAAAAACACACATCCGGCGAAAATCTCACCGGATTCTATGAGATTTCGCTAGATCCGGCGAAAATCTCACCGGATTCGATGAAATTTCGACAGATCCGGTCAAAATCTCACCGGATCTAAGGGAAATAGCACCGGAATCTAGAAAAAATTCACTGGAATCTGGGTTTTTTCGCCGGATTCAGGAAAATTTTGCCGGAATCTAGAAATCTTTCGGTCGGTTCGGGTCAGATTCGGTCGGTTCTTCGGGTGGGTCGGGTACTCGGATGAATCTGGATAGCCCTAGGTAGGCCTATCATTGTGGTCCAAGGAGGTGTATTGGCTTTTTTCTGTTTATAAGGCTTTTAGTGGCATATCGATATCGTTTGCTTCTGTCTCCTTCATCTTCTCACTTATCTCCATTAATCGGTGTACTTCTTCCTCTACCAAGTCACTTGTCTTACCTAGGTCCGAGGAGAGGGGATCCCCAAATTTGACATTGTCTTCTTTTAGCTTGGTACAAGTGACATAGCCATCTGTAGGATCAGGTTCACTGCTCAACGCCAGTCTTTCTGCAAGTCCTGAGTCATTTTGCTTCGTCAGGGTTCCAGGATGGGTCACTGTCACATTAGGCCTGTTGGTTTTACCAACCACGCGATTCACGTGTGGTTCACCAACCCTATCTTCCACGTGTGAGTGTTCCTTCCCTTCATGCATCTAGTGATTTCGCCTGAACTCTGATGGACGACTAGGGTGGTCAGAGTTGTTGTTACCACGGTGGTCAGAGTTGTTGGGGACTTGCTTGCCCGGTTCGCCTCTAAGCCACACCCTATATTGACAGGCAACTTCTCCTTTGCCTTCATTTGGTAAACCACTCTCCTTGCATTCCCTCCCTCCATGGCTAAGCTTTCCACAGATATAACAAAAGTTGGGTAGTCCCTCATACTTGAAGAAAACCCATCGGTGGTCGTCATTTTCAAATCTAATCTTTTTCCCTTTGACGAGCTTCTTTGTTGCGTCCATGTTTGCCCTGACCACAAGCATCTCCCCCGTTGGACTCCTTTATCAGGGACATCAACATCCAAGACTTCACCCATATTACTTCCTATTTGCCACCCGGTTTCTTTCATTTTGCTTTTGAAAGGTAAATTGAATCTAGACCCAAAAAGGAGACTATAGGAGTTTGATATCTTTTGGCGTCACCTCACCATCAAAGTCCTAAAGTAGGACCAAGTTCTTTTCATAGCTCTAGGGACATGTGTCAAGAACTTTCTGCTTATCCCTTTTGTCCCCAAATTCGACCAGGAATAAGTCTTCTTCTATGTCTGAGATTTGGACTCCTTTATTTGGCTTCTAGACCATTCTCATTGTCTTTCTCAATGCTTCAATGTTGACACTTCGTTAGGTAAGAATCTGTATAACAAGACAACTTTTCCCCAGCTCCTGGGCAGTATGGGTACTGTTGCTCCCTAGGGAGATTCCATCGTCTTCCTCCTCAGTGAGGGTCAGCTTCTTCTATATTTCCTCTAACTCTTTAGCCATATCGAAACACTATGATAACCAAAATGACAGAAAAACAAATAAGTCCGCACAACGGTGGGGGGGATATTAAAAAGATAACCAAGAGTCTCACAAAGGAGACTATGAACTACTTGCAAGGAGCAAAAGCCAACTTGCTTCCACGTTCAGAGAATGAGAAACTCTATTATATTTTTCTCTAGGTCCTCCACAAATTCACCCTTACTCCACTCTTAAAAGGGCTCAGATCATTGCAATGTAATAGAGAATAGAGGCAGGTTGCAATGGCTTGGTGGGGGTAGGTTGACGATTGCATTTATTTTATCCAACATCGGTTCATAACTCATAACTCCTCTTCCCCTTCTCTCACTCTCACTCTTTTTTTCTTTCTTTTTTTTTTTTTTTCCGAAAATTACAACTTATCTACCTGTGCTTTGACCAAAATTTAAATTGCTTACCTGTGGTTTGAAATTCCATGATAAAAGAGGAAAGTGTTCTACTGGATCCTTTTTGATCTTATTTGATCTTGTATTTTTGGAGGAAAAAGACATAAAAGTGGTGCAAAATTACATATTTAGCAATGTTTTAACAGATGTATGTTACAGAACTCTAACTGAGTTGACCTTAAATGAGTAAAATGTCAAATTTCAAACCAAATGCAGGCAACTTAAATTTAGGGCAAAGCACAAGTGGATAAGTTATAATTTTCCCTTTTTATTTTTTATTTTTTGATTTATGAATTTTGAATTCTTATTTTTCTGTAGTATTTTTAAAATTTTCTCGACAATCGCTTCTGGTAAGAAGAATCTCACGAAGGAGAAGATAGATTTCGAAGAGGAAACAGGAGATAAGGTTTTGAATGATGAGGTAGAGCTTGTTGATGAAGAAGAGGACGGTGAAGACGACGATGGAGATGAAGACGATGTTGAAGGAGACGAGGAAGAGGATGATGAAGAAGGTGAAGAGGTAATGGATTTTTTTTCACCTTAATTTTTAAAATTTTCCCTTAATTTTTAAGCCCAAAGCTGTGGGCTCAGAGGTTGAGACTATTTGTAGCCAAAATCGGCAGTTTATGCTTTGGTGATAAATTTGTATTTTGTACTTTTTCTTCGTGAAAAGACTAGTGCTAAATTTCAGGTATTACTATAACTATTAGTTTTAATCAAGTATTTCAAATTGTGCTTCAAGTTGGTTCCTTCTTAGTTTGATGGTCACATTAGTATTTTTAGGAATGGTGTCATTCAAGTGTGCTCAAGCAAATAGGTAGGTCCAAGTGGGAGACCTGAATTTAATTTTGGATTTGTTTCTTTTAGCAATGTGGGGGTAAAAGTCCCAGACCATTTAGTGTATTGTAGAAAGATTGATTATAGATTCACATTTAAATTATGAGGCAAACACGTTTATAAGGGTCGGTTGCATGTTTATCTTGCTAACCTAGGTCAAAATCTTAAGACACAAACGCTTACAATTGCCTACACTAGCAAGCTTATATAAGATGATTGCATGATTGGTGATTGAGTTTTTTGCAGAGTGGTTTCCGTGCACAGTTTGGAATGCATTATCCTACTGAAAAATATATCCCTTAAAACACTCAAGAGCCCGCAACCATGATTTTGACTTTGTCCTCGACAGAGTGAAGCAAAAGCTAACGGGGTGGAAGGCTAACCTCCTGTCATTGGCTGGGAGAACGGTACTCATACAAGCCTCCTCCTCCACCATCCCAACGTATGTTATGCAAAATGCCTACTTTCCTAACAAGATTCTTGAAGGTATCAATAGAGTAAATAAGAACTTCCTTTAAGGATCCATCGATAGTGTCAAAAAAATGCATTGGGTAAACTGGAGAAAAGTGACCATGCCTAAAGATTTAGGGGGACTGGGTCTTCAAACTGCTAAAGGTAGGGACACGGCCTTGCTTGCCAAACTCAACTGGAGATTTCATGCAGAAAAGGATGCTCTTTGGGTTAGGGTCCTCAAGAAGAAATACTGCACCAGCCAAAGAATTAATTTCAAGTACGGGGCCAGGCTGCTCTCCTCTCCCACTTGGAAAGGGTTAAAAAGAGGAGAAGACATTTTTAACAGGGAAGTGAAGTGGATTCCGGGTCAGGGAAGCAACCTGAGTTTCTAGTCTGATTGTTGGACTAACCTAGGTCCTATTAGGCATGTCATCCACGGACCCATTCCTCATGAATTTCTAGATCTTAAGGTAAAGGATGTTACTACACCTTTTGGTTGGGACTGGTCTATCATTCCCTTTGAGTTTCCCCTGGATGTCAAAGCTGAAATCCAAGGAGTCCATACTCCTGTCTTTGCGAGGGGTGGTGACAAACTGGCTTGGAAGCCATCCTCAAAAGGTGCCTTCAACATGAAGAGTGCATATTTGCTAGCTATAAATTCTTCGGAGGCCCTCCCTTTCCCTGAAAGTTGGATTTGGAAGCTTCACATTCTCCCTAGAATCCAAGCTTTTGTTTGGAAGTGTATGCATGAAAGTATTAGAGTCAAGGATTGCCTTGCTGGTAGAGACATAATGATGGACACCGCCTGCCGTTTGTGCCATATGGAGGTTGAAACGATTTCTCATGCGCTTCGGGACTGCTTTATGATCAAAGTCATTTGGTCCCAACTGGGTATTCATGCTTCAAATACCACCTTCTTTACCCAAAACATCAGAGAATGACTCATTGTTAATGGCAACCACTTGAAAAGTCAGCCAACTAGATGCCCACCCTGGAACATCCTATTTCTCTTCGCCATTTGGTTAATCTGGAGACAATGAAACCAGATTGTCTTCAAAAAACTGGAATCCTTTGTTAGAGCATCCTCATTGATGGAGCTATTTTTTTAGCTATTTAACACTACAAAAAGCTACTTTATCTATTTTACCTTCTCACTTTACAAAACATCCAACATCAGTGGTTCTATTCTTTTTACCTATTCATTTAAATATTATTTTTTTATTATTTCTTTCACATCTCACTTTATTTGTCTCTCCTTCTCTCATCTAAAATTCTGAAAAACAACAAGCAAACCCAAAACCCCAGCCACCTCCATTGCCACCCACAGCCACCTCCACTATCCATAGGCCACCATTACCATAACCCAAATCCACCAAATTTGCAACAAAATCATCTCAAAAACCAACCAAAATCACACATAAAAACAACCAAAATTCAACAAGCCCACAAATTTAACAACCCACCACCACCACCACCACCATAAACCCACCTCAACAACCACCATCCACAACTCTGATTTAAAAAAAAAAAAAAAAAAAAAAAAAAAAAAAAAAAAACCACCACCAGCAAGCTTGGGTCGCTAGCGGCTTGGAGCTTGTGTTGGCAACGGCTTGGGGCTTGGGTCAGCGGTGACTTGGCGGGCAGGGGCTGATGAGTGGCGAGGAGTTGAAGGAAGAAAGAAATAAAAAAAAATGAAGGGGGAGAAGAGAAGGGTGGATTCGGTGAAGTAGAAAGAAAAAATAAAGAAAAAATGGTTGGAGGAAGGAAAAAAAAAATGAAAGGGAGAAGTGCTGGGTTTGGGTTTGGTGAAGAAGAGAGGAGTGTGAAGAAAAAAGAGAGAGAAAAGATTAATTTAATCAAAGAAGAGAGAGAAACCAATTAAAAAAAATATATATATATTTTTTGGACTTTGAGCTACAGTGCATAGCCATCTTTGGCTGTGCACTGTAGCTAAGAAGTCATATTTTTTTACTATAACTTTACCATTGTAGCTCTACTTTTGTGATTGGTGGTGCTAAAAAATAGTAATATAGTTTTTTAGTACTACTAATATTAATGCTCTTATTGAGTATTTGTTAAAGGACATAATCCTAGTTGGTCAGTATCTTTTATTTTTAGAATGTTTGATCTTTTTAGAATATTTCCATTGGATACAAACTCTAACTGTCTAACAATGAACAAAAGAGAATAAAAAACAGTCAAAGAAAGTAAAACCCAAAAAAGAAAGAAAAGCATTTGATAAAGTTTAAAGATGCAAGCGCAATTTTATATTTATTCTGGTTACTAATTCTTTTGTGGAGTAATACTTATTAAATAAAACACAAGAGCATGTTATGAATATTATAAAATATTACTTCATAATCTTTGTATATTTCTCATTTTTAACAATCTTATGTGTAAAATTTTGACAATTTATCATTAGAAATGTTTAAATTACATTTAAAAAAAAAATTATTTGAACACGTTAATATTAGATCTAAAATTTTTCCATGCTCTTTTTTTATATTAATTGGAAATCTTTGGGTTATGGGATAAGAATTATGGATTTTAACTAAATTTCTTAGATCAAATGATAAAGTTTAGGGATATAATTTTTTTTAATGTACTAAATTCATATTTTATAGATTTTATATTTAATTTAGATAAAGAGTTGCATATTTTGGGGAACTTATTCAATTTCAAGTGCGTTAACAATTTCTGTTAATTTATAATGACTTTTTTTTTTTATATGTTCCATAAGTTTTTTTTTCTATGCTTTGTAAATAATAATAATAATTGTACAAGACATTTATTTCCTTCATTTTAATAACTATTAATAAATAAACCAATATCATACTCAGTACATTTTTTGTGCATCGCACGGGTTAGAGACTAGTCTATATCTATATATATACTAGTTTGTAACCCCATGCATATGCATAGATATACTTAAAAGATATATATTAAAATGCATAGTATAATTCTTACATATATAATTTAAATATTATTTATGGTCATTCATTTTTTTTTATCACTTTAAAAAGTCTTGTAAGAATATTATTAGGTAGAAAATGTAAATTATCCATTTTTTTTATAAAAAAATTTATGTTCATTAATTTTAGACTCTTTGGTTTTTGTACACAATAACTTACTTGGATGGATATTTATGATGTGGTTCCACATTTGACTCCAAAATTAAGAAATAAAACTTTCTCTAAAATAAAAAATTTAGGACACATGGTGCAAAATTGGACTTCAATTCCTGCATTCAACAATAAGCAAGAAAATATTGGAACATGCATATCCATCCATAGAGAAATATGAATAAACAGTTTATAGTCTAAAATAAATATATGCCCAAAAAATACATGTATGAATATTGATGATATAGTAATCGTCAGTTGAATAGGTTCGTCCAGACAAGTCAGCAACCTCGCCTTCATGCTTGCAATTGTCCTGAGAAGAATCCTCTTCGAGTGATCTCCGGTGTAGTGCCTACCACAGAGTTTCTGATGGTAAAGTCAGCGTATAGAAGCTCAAGGAAAATGTGAGAACTCAAGATATCAGAGCTACGGCGTGTATGTATATTAGAATGTGTACCTTATTTGGTTTTGAGGAGCGTTTATATATGGCTTCATTGCTTCTATCCATTGTGACTTTAGTGCCTTTTTTGTAACGCCTCTAGGCTCATTAATGTGGGTTTTGATGAGCCTCAAACGGTCTGATAGCTGGTTTGTAACTGTTCGAGGTATTGAATCCTCCATTTAATGGCTTACCTTCCTTCGTCTATGATGTGGTGGGATGGACGAATATGCCTAATGGGTTCGTTTGTGCAAGAAGATTCGTTGGTCTTATCAGCTACCCCCCCAGGCTCTATGGTCGTCCTTATGTGTCATGACGACCACTAGCGGCTGCTTCACTCCTCTGGCATCTTCTTTTGAGAAAAGGTTGTCCATGTTCGTCCTTCTTTACTTTAGGGGTGGTATCCTATGTATGCTGTTTACCTGCCTCTGTTGTGACTTCTTGAGGGATCTGAACGATCCTCCTGTGATCATCTTTATCTCCCCTATCGCATTCTGTGGACGGTGGGACGTGTGGTCCTTGTCCTTTGGAGATGCTTCATTCTTGTCCTTGTTATGATCTCTGGATCTACTGGAGTCTCCCTTCTTTACAAATTTCTGTAACTTCCCTTTCCGGATGAGCTCCTCTATTTGCTCCTTCAGGTCTCTGCAATTTTCTGTATAGTGGCCGTGGTCCTTATGGAAACGGAAATATTTCTTCTTGTCGCGCACATTGGGTGACGAGTGCAATGGCCTTGGCCATTTGAGATAATGTTCGTCTTTAATCTGCGCCAAAATTTTATCAACAAGCATAACTAAAGGAGTGAATTTTACAGTCTGAGGGGTTTTATCATCTTTCCTTTTACTCCCGTCAGTATTCTGACGATCTGTCCGCTCCCTTTTTCGTCCTCTTCGGTCGTCTTCCTTTCTTTCCCTCTCATTGGGCTTCTCTACATCTTCTATTGCTGCCAGGGCATCCTCGGCATTCATGTGCTTCTGTGCCTTCAGGAGCATTTTCACCATCGTCCAAGGGGGATTCTTTGCGAGTGAAACCACGAACTCCCTGGACTTCAACCTAGCTTTAAAGGTCGTTAGCTGTACTTTGTCATCCGCTTCGTCCACCTCTAAAGTTTCCTGAGTGAAACGCTTCACGTATGACCTCAGGGTCTCTTTTTCTCTTTGTCTAATGGTAAGCAGGTGGTCTGCCATCCTTTTCGAGCATTGTCCACCAACAAAGTGATGCAAAAAGGAATAACCCAACTGCTCAAAGTTGTCAATGGACGACGTTGGTAACTTAGTGAACCATTCCCTCGTCGCTCCTTTGAGAGTGGTGGGGAAAGAATGGCATAGTATCTTGTCAGAGAGCTATTAAAGACCCAGAGTTGTCTTGAAGGTGTTGAGGTGATCTAGAGGGTCCTTTAGTCCATCGAACGGCTCGAGCTAAGGTAGACGAAACTTTGAAGGCATCGAGCATTCCATGACCGCCGTTGTAAAGGGTGAATCCGTCCTCCTGACCATCTTATCCAGGATTCGATATGTTTTTTCCTTAATTGCACTTCTCAGCCCGTCCATTTCCTTTCTCATTTCCCTAAGGATGTCCGAGCTCAGTCCTTCTGGAGTGGCGGGTCGTTGGTGGTCATTCCTTCTCTGGCTGTCTCCATCGTCATCTCGGTTGGTCCCAGAACGGTTATCCTCTTGCTGTAGCCGCAGCCTCATCTCCTGGATCTGTCTGGTAAGCTCCTCCACGCTGGCTGTGAGTGTCTGGATTTGCAGAGCTAATGCTGTAGAATCCTAGGGAGTGTTGGACTCCATCTGGACTTGTAAGTTGAATGGAACTACGCTCTCGAACCTAAGTACGAAAATATTGTTCCCATAGACGACACCAAACTGATGATGTAGTAATCGTCAGTCGAATAGGTTCGTCTAGAAAAGTCAGCAACCTTGCCTTCGTGCCTGCAATTGTCCTGAGAAGAATCCTCTTCGGGTGGTCATCGGTGTGGTGCCTGCCACAGAGTCTCCGATGGTAAAGTCAGCGTATAGAAGCTCAAGGAAAATATGAGAACTCAAGATATCAGAGCTACGGCGTGTATGTATATTAGAATGTGTACCTTATTTGGTTTTGAGGAGCGTTTATATATGGGTCCATTGCTTCTAGCCGTTGTGGCCTTTATTGTGACTTTAGTGCCTTTTTTTGTAACGCCTCTGGGCTTATTAATATGGGTTTTGATGAGCCTCCAACGGTCTGATAGCTAGTTTGTAACTGTTCGAGGTACTGAATCCTCCATTTAATGGCTTACCTTCCTTCGTCTATGACGTGGTGGGATGGACAAATATGCCTAGTGGGTTCGTCTGTGCAAGAAGGTTCATTGGTCCTATCAAATATAAAAATGCACATCCCAAAAAGTACCAGAATGAATAACTGCTTTTGCTGGATATAATAAAATTGTATATCTAAAGAATTCGTGGCTGAAGGAACTCATGTTGATCACTGATAAAGCAAGGTAGCAACCTCTTTTTCATCTGCTCAAGGATAAGGATGAGGTATCTGTGAAGATTCAAGATAACCAAGAGCAAGGGACTGTGTCGTTTAACAAAAGAAAAGTGAAGTTAGAAAAGAAGAAGAACAACGACAGCGTTTTGATAAATGACAAGAAGAAGAAGAAATTAAAGGAAACGGTGTTGTTCTATATAAATCAAGAAGATACAAGACACCAACACGGGTTGGAGAGTTTAAGCACGTGATTAGTTTGTTAGTGCTTGTACAGATGTCAATCACTTGTTGGTGTGTTTAGAAATTAGCCAGTTAGCTTGTTTTGGCTCTAACTTAATTAATGCTTTGGTAATCTATATATCTCTATATATAATAATAATAAATAAAGTTGAGAGAAAATTTAATTAAATTTCAAATTAGAATTTAATTATAGTCTAATTTTGCGCCACATATCTAATCTAAGTTTTTAAATTTTTGTGCCAAGTGAGTTAATTCAGGGTCTGTTTGGATATCGCTTATTTTGCTGAAACTGAAAACTTATTGCTGAAAGTACTGTAGATAAAAGTAAAAGTTAGTTGAAATAGTACAGTGTGTCCTATGAATAGTACCAAAAAGTTCAGTGGGGCCCACGAATAATAGAAAAAATAAGCTAAATAGTGAAATAATTTTAATTTTTCATTGCTTCCCAAATGCATGCTCAATGTAAAAATTGGATTTCAATTAGAGTTTAATTTTGTGACATGTATCCCATCTAATCTAAGTTTTTAAATTTTTATACCAAACTAGCTTGTAATCTCATGCATATGCATAAATACACTTAAAGATATATAATTAGATGCATAATATAATTTATATATATATATATATAATTTAAATGCTATTGATAGTCACTTTTATATTTTGTTAACTCTTTAAAAATTTTTGTAAGGATATTATTAGGTATAAAAGGTATATTGTCCATATATATTTTTTTAAATTATTGTGAAGCACATTTTTTTTTTAGGATTCATTTATTTTAGACTCTTTGGTTTTTGTACTTAATAACTCACTTAGATGAATATTTATGATGTGGTCCCACATTTGATTCTAAAATTAAGAAATAAAACGCTTTAAGAATAAATAATTTAGGACATATGGCGCAAAATTGAAACTCTAATTTGGAATTCTAATTTAAGTTTCTCTCAGCTTTACCTATTATTATATATAGATATATATATATATATATATATATAGT
>JARYZH020000638.1:0-101564 GCA_030021035.2 Notholithocarpus densiflorus
CCCAATGATCATCAGCATGTGTCAGATTAGGATTCTTCATCAAGGCACTGGCTTGCTCACCTCCACTAGCAATGTTCCCTTGTATGTCTTGAAGTAAACTTGTTAGGGACATTTATGTAATTGGCTAATCCTTTGACAAAACGCACTTTACTTGTAATTGGGTAAATTTAGGATGGGTTTAGTACTTCAAGAAACAAGTGTTCAAGTTAAGTATTGAAGCCATGCAATTCTGACCAAGAAATAAGTGAAGGAAGTGTTGTTCATTAAATCTCGACAGAAGTCTCAACAGAATCCTTTCTATCGAGATTAATGTTGAAGCTCGATAGAAGCTCGACACAAGCTGTATCTGTCGAGAATTACGAAATCAGACTTTTCAGATCTGATTACACGCATATCCTTGAGTATTTGTGTAGGGTTTCTTTTCTCACAACCCTAGACATATATAAGGATTATTTTAAGAACCGTCATAGGGTGATGCAAGAATAATACATGCATATTGTGATCGAAGGCAGAATTTGCTTTAGTTGATCATTCTCTCTATATAAACTACTACGTCTTTACACCAAGGGTTTTGTGACCAAGGAGCTTCCTAATCTTCATTGTTAATGAACTAAAGAACTTTGCAGCCAACAATCTTCTTCAAGTTGGTGTGTTAGTCACGTACTGGGATCTGTGCATCATTGGTTAGTCACGTACTAGGATTCGTGCATCATAGGTTAGTCACGTACTGGGATTTTTGCATTGAACAAAGAGATTGCCGCTACAATACAAGTCCAATTGGGTATTGGGGTAAGGGTTCAACTGTAGGTTGGTATTTCGGGATAAGCCAAAGGGTTTCGTAAGATTCCTTATACTTATAACCGCTTGTGATTGATAATAGTGGATTCTCGGAAGTGGTGACCTTAAATTCACCCGATGGGGTTTTGCCTCGTTAGTTTTCCCCATTTGTAAACAAATCACCCGAGAAGGTTTATCTGCTAATTGATTTAAGGATTTGTAGCATACAAAATCTAAGGGAGAAAATGTAGTGGAAGATAATTGTTGTATGTCATTGTTAATAGAGAAATGAGTGGCTACTGAACAGTTGGTTTTTTGATGTCAATGAGATGTTCTCCTAAGAAAAATGTGTGCAGTTGGACCTTTGGCTAGCATATCAAGTGTGTTAGTTTCAGTTGGTGATGGAGAAACCCAAGGGTGAGAGAGAGCTCTCTGGGTTGTGGAATTAGTTTTGTTGAATATCCTACATATTGCGCATGAGCCCTGCAAGTTATAAAAAATAGAGAATATCTTCGTAAAGAAATATCAGTGAAACGTCAATAAGTCCGTAGACAACTTTTTTCACAACCTTTAAGTCAACAAATTGGAAATGATAGACAATAAAGTAATGATAGTGGTGTCAATGTACCCAACTATTTTATATACATGGATAAGGATTTACAAGTTTAGTAACAAACATTTATGTGCCTGCATCCTTAGAGGATTGATCAAAAATGGTTCTTAGGTCTACGTAATCCATGAGATCTTAGTTTCTGGCCTGTTATTTAACGAGAAAAACTTGGCTCTAGCATCCAATTATATTGGACCCATCACGATGATACGTGTCCATTTTCTGCCACATATTATCATTCCAACAGATACAATGCACTTGATGCGCTGGACTTAAGCCAAGTCCTTAGTTAAGGACTCGGACCATGATATCTCCCTATAATTACTAATTTGAATAGGACGAGAATCAAGGGGGTTACACTTGCTCAATAAAAACCAAAAAGAACTACAGGGCCTGCACTTTAACTGGGCCAGCAATCTGGACGTTATGAGAGATTAACTCAAACTGCAGTGTCTCGGAGTGGGCTTGCACCTGAGTTATACTTGACTAAAAACAAAGGCCCCACGTACTTTTGATAATATACATGGGCTTCCTTGAACCCATACACTGTTCCTCGTCTCATCTTTCAACTAGTTATCTAACAACTAGTTAACTTTCCTTATTAAGTATCACCTACCATAATGGTCACGTAGGATGTTTTTCTTTCCGTTAAACTTTCCAGTAGTTAACTTTCCTTATTAGATATCACCTACCATAATGGTTAGGTAGTTTGTTCTCTTCTTCCAATTAAACATACATTAAAGTATGTGGATTTAGAAGCAACCATAAACTTTGAGTGTAAAAGCATGGTTGGGTATTTCAAGGGAGGCAAAGGCCATAAACAAGGGAAGCCACTTCCCTCTGTCCCTTTTTGTCGTTGTCCTGGAGTTGTTCACTAGAACAAGAACAATGAAAGTAAGAGGTTCAGGAGCCTAGCCAATTCAAGTTTCACCCTTATTGCAAGGATTTGAAGATAACTTACCTAAGCTTTCAATTAAATTAGTAATAGGAAGCCTTGAAGAGTTCAAGTACGAGTCAGGTTTGTCTATAAATTCCAGCAAAAGTGAAGTTTCTTCTCTGTTGTGCAGTCCCTCAAGCCATAAGAAGCAAATCCTAGAAGCTTTGTAATTTAAATAAGGGTCTTTGCCTTTTAGATATTGATAAGTCTGAGTTTTTATTAATAATAATCTTTGAAAAATGTTAACAGACTTAGAGGCCTATTTAAATGCTCCATAAAACTTGACAAACAAGAAAATATATTTTTAAAAAGATCCTAATTAATACCTAACCATAAGGGGAACCAAATTTGATCTAAAAAGAATTAAAAGCACCTAGAAACAAAGAAATATATAACCTAAAGCTTAAATAACGAAAATTACATAAAAATACCAAAATTAAATAATTACAAAAATTAAATAGTAGATTTTGTCCTACATCAAACGCCTCCACTTGATACAAACTCATCCTCGAGTTAATGGTTGAGATCTGAAATCTTTCATGCCAAGAGAAGAAATACTTTGAATACTTCATCTTCTTTGTCTTCTTGCCTAACTTGAAAGTCATCAATTGGGCAATTTGAACTTCTTGTCCCTTGATCTTCATGCTATTTACAATATTCACCAAATAAGAGGCAATGGTCAAATCAAATCTTTCGACCCCAATAAAAACAATAAACTTTGTTTCGCTGTCTCCCATCAAAATAATAGGAGCTTGAACATTGCAATCATTTAACTTCACTTCATCGAGATCGTTGATAATGTCCTCTATAATTTCTTCTTTAATGGTCTCTACCATCTCTACTTGAAGATCTTTATGTATACTAGGATCTTCATTAATCTCCTCCACATTAATCTTGATTTTAGAATCTTCTTCTATAATAAGTGTAGACACCGTATTTTGTACCCGTTAATAAATTTTGGTCCCCGGCCCCAATGATGACCTTGAAATATGTCAACCAAGGGTAATTAAAGATTTCACAATAGTTTGGCAGTAATCACAACTCAAAAATGCTCAAATCGCTTTGAAATCGATATTGAAAAAAGACCTTTTCTCACTGTTTTGACCATAACTCTTGATCCAAAATTAATTTTTTAGTGCGGTTTATTTTATTGGAAAGTAGACATATGGGCTTCAATTTGAACACAAATTTTGCCTAACTTGGACTTATATTAAGTAAGTTATGGCCATTTGAAGTTGGGCCAACTGGCAATATGATTTTCTAGGTTTTAAAACTTCATTTTAAAGGCCCAAAACATCATGCTTTGATGTGGGCTTTGATGTGAGCCGGCCCATAGACCCTTGAGAATGTCCAAAACCCTCTAAATGAGTTTGAAAACCCTAGTTTAAACATATAAATACAACCTTATGCCTCCAAACTCAAAGCCTGGCTAGACAGAGTGGATTTTTCACCTAAACTTTTCCAAAACTATTTTCTAACTTTTAACTTTCTGCACACACATCATTGAGCACATTTTTGGCTTCTCAAAACCACTCTCTATTACTCATTAAGGCAAAAACTATTTCCTAATCTCTTTCAAAAAAAATTTCAAACAATCTTTTCAAGAACATTTTTTTTATTTTTGAGTTGTGATTACTAATGGACTATTGATATATTTGATTCCCTTGATTATCATTCGATCTTGTTGTGTAGGCACTGAGGGGCCGGTTAAAATATCAACCAAGTTGTATTCCATAAGTAAGGTGAGTCTCTCTTCATGGCTTTTCCTTTATTAGGGTTTTTATAACTTGTATTCTTGTTGTTCTTAACTGATTTATATGTTATATATTCTTAGAAATATTTTTTGCTTTGTTTAATTTTGTTTTGTTGTGTCTCATCATGTTTTGAGTGGAGAGTTGAATGATTGGATATATTGATAAACATGTTTTGATATGTTAAGGTTGTTCTTGTTTGTTGTTTGATCCAATGTATGTTTAGGAATAGATTTTGTTTTGTTTATTTTGGATATCTTTGTTGTTAGTGTAGCTTGTTTAATATTATATTAGAAGCATGTTAAGTTGTTAGTTTTATTGTTTTAGGTTCTGCTCTTTTTTCTGAATTTCTGGTTTCTAGGCTAGGTTTTTCTGGGTGTGTGTGCATACATATGCGTACATAGACTTGAAGTATGCATACGCATGCAACTGGGCTACATACGCAAGCCTATATATGCGCACACATACTTATGCCCAAAAACCCTAATCCAAATTTTTTGCTTCTGTTTGTTTATTTTATTTATATAATATGCTTCTGTTTTGACCCTTCTTTATGTTTTTGAGTTTCTGTTTCTCTGTTTGATTGTTAGTTTACCTTTAACATGTTAGATTAGGGTTTTCTTCCAATGTTTTCTTTATTCAACCATGAACATGCATATGATATGATTATGCATTGATACATAGGTGTTGTGATACTGTATGGTAAGTGAGGTAAGGCATGCATTTGATCGGATATGTTATATGAACTTTGGATATGTTTGTGCTCTTAATGTTCTTGATGCTCTCTAACAGTTCTTTGATGCTGCCATGACCATGTGATATCTTTATTTATTTGCTGTCTTTGATGAGATGATATGATATGCATGATAAATGTATGTTTTGGGATAATTGATGCCATGTTGATTAGTAGATGTATGCTAGTGTGTGTGTGTGTGTGTGTGTGAGTATAAATAACAATATTGAATGAGCCTTTAATGAGATTAAGACGTAAAACACAATGACTGGAAGCCGACCCACGGGTCGACTAAGGTTGGGTGCCTAACACCTTCCCATCCCTATACCTAAACTCCAAACTCATACTCTGGTAGTAAGATTACTCCTTCCACGTATGGGCACTATATTTATGGTTCCCATACCTAATCTAGGTGGCGACTCCATCTTTTCTCCACCCCGTTCCACTTGGCTGAGGCGTACCCCCCTTTCCTAAAGAGAAAACCGTTGCGCCCACAATAACGTCTTCATGAAATTCCTCAGAAATCTCTATATTTTCTTCTTTAACTTTTACATATTCTTTAACATGCAATTCCTCCTTTAATAGTGGAATATATGGCTCTTCAAAATAATTCAAGTATGAATTTCTTGGCCAATAATAATCTTGTTTTCTATACGACAAAAGTTCATCACAATCCGAAGGATAATATTTGTTAGCAAGCATCATTTTCATCCTTGGCCATGAACAAATTTTATCTTTACCTTGTCAGATTCTATCAGATTGTACTCGTTCCCACCAATGTAAGGCACACTCTCTAAGTTTATACAAAGCAAGTCTAACTTTTCTCTCGTCATGAATATTCTTAAAGTCAAATAAATCTTCTAGATCAAGTAACCAATCAAGAAAGTCTTCTTTATAAAAATAACCATTAAAACAACATGCAATTCTTTTATAAGACCTATATGAAATTTGCTTACCAATAGGTTGCCCGTGAGTTACGTCTCCGCTATAGTTATCCCTATTGTTTCCATGCTTCAACGACACCATCCTAGAAAAGATATTTGTGAGTGTTTGTTGTACGTCACGTAATACTTGCTAAGTTATTCGTTATTGTCGCTGTGGTGGTTACCGTCTTGCCGAATAACCATCAACCCAGGGTAAACCAAGGCTCTGATACCAACTGATATCGTAAAAGCTTGAGGAAAGTACACACGATACTTTTTTTGTTGGAAGAAAATGTTAGTTTCTAGTAGTAAACCTCGAATCTACGATGGGTTCCTTGAATCCACATTGTGATAGGTTTGGAATCTACCTAAGAAAGCAATAGACAAAATTCTGAATTTTTATAAATAATAATCTCTTAAAAAATGTTTACAGACTTAGAGGCCTATTTAAAGGATTTGTAAAACTTGACAAACAAGAAATTATACTCCAAAAAAAATCCTAATTAATACCTAACCGTAATATGAACCAAATTTGACCTAAAAAGCATTAAAAGCACCTAAAAACAAGGAAATAAATAACCTAAACCTAAAATATGAAAATTACATAAATATACCAAAAATGAAATAATTACAAAAATTAAATATTAGATTCTGTCCTACATCAGATATTTGAGGCTTCCTCTTATATCTAATAAATCAATATTTAAGGACTGCCAACCATTGTTGGACAAAGTTTAAGGTAGAATCAACTCTTTTATTGTTGTTAGGTCTCATGTTTGAGTTATTCCACTTTGCGTTCTCTCATATTTTCAGTATAGGGGTTTGTAGATGTCTCTGTTACTAGATCTTTCATTTGTGAGGTATGTATTTTGGCCTTTGAAATTGTGTAAAGAATTTATTCTCTAATAAATCTTTCTAATTTACCCCCACACCAAAAAAAAAAAAAAGAAGAGTATATCACAATGAACTCATTGGGCAATGGGATGGCCACGAAACCAATCATACCATGGGTTAAATGCTATCAATTTATGTACTAGGGGAGAGTCATATTGTTGACATCCAAGAGGTTGGAGTCCATATTTAGAGTTATAATTCACCTTTTTTTAGAAAGAATTTCTTAATTTTTATTCACAAATATTGCTTTCTCTCCTCTTGCAAAAACTTGTACCCTCTTCATCAAGTAATCAAAGCTTAGTGGCATTTCTTCGACCATTGTAGCTTCAAAATGTAGAAAGGTGGCAGAAATATTTTCAACCAACCAACACCTAGAAACCAAATCAATCAAACAACTGGGGAACCAGCCTTCATCTCCACGATACTTATAGTTACGGTTGGACCAAATACACCATGTTATAATAATGACAAGTACATGGTACAATGCATTACAATAATTTAAGGTATGGAAATCTCGCTCTTAGATACTTGCAAGACTATTTGACATCAAATTTTTATTCCACAAACTTTATCATGGGTATAATAAACACAATATTATTTTCCACAAACTACTAGCCTAAAAATAGATCATAATAATTCTTATTTTTGTTAGAAATCTAAACATATATATATATATATATATTTGGTTGTGGCCCTTAAAAATAATAACTTGTCACCAATTAAGATTGGTCATGACATGTTGGACTAGTATAATATCTCTTATGCACATTAATAACCAATGAGTTATTTTGTAAGCAATCATTATTCACTTTCAAAATAATTTACACCAATACATATCATAGATATGCTGATATGAACATCATGCAAAGCATTATTGTGAAATCTGGGGGCAACAATATACCATAAGTTACATAACAATGTATTTGATACATATCCATATACTTCATTTGAAATTATATATTGCTCTTATAAATTGACATATAATTATCTCCCAAATTACATAATTATATATACATATCTAGGTAATAGCAGAAATTATAAAAATATACAAATTTCTTATATGGTATAAATAGAATAAAAGATAACTTACCAAAAACTCAAAAAAAAAAAAATTCCTTTTTGATTCTCTCTCTCTCTCTCTATATATATATATGTTATAACTTTTGTGTTTAGGCATGGTGAAAGTTAATTTGACAGTTTAATGGGAATTATAACTCATTTATTTACATAAATATTATACTTATTATTGTCAAGGTGAGAGTTTCTAAACTTAAAATTTGGGAGTTAGAATTCAAGCCGCTAGCAATATTCTAACAAATTGAAACTTTCCACACATTTTAATTAATTTACAAACCCATTTTAATACAAATAAATAGCACAAATATAAGAATTTCTATTTTACATGTTATTTATCAATTGATTTTTTTTTCTTCATAAATTGATAGTTACAACAACAGGGTAGGGGGATTTTTTTTTTTTTGGGATGGGACGGGAGAGGGGGGTGTTTGATTATTGTAAGAGGTTCTAGATGAGTTAGTATCAAAGCCAAAATGCGTGCAATAGGTGGTTAAGTGGTTAAGTTTGTATAAATGAATTCCGTCTTTTAAACTCTCAGTTTTCTCTCCTCTGTAGTATATAAACATAGCTGGGCTCAATGGTGTAATCAATTAGCCATTTTATGAAATAAGAGAAATCTTTCTATTTTAGCTTTGTTCAGAGGGTTCAATACGAAGTCAGAGTTCTTGTGCTTTGTTCTTATTATAAGTATGGTGATTCTGATCAATGGCGTTGCAGCTAGAAAAATCAATGAAGGGATCCTTGATCCATGCAGCCGAATCAAGCTTTGCCGAGGAGGCTAGCTTAATATGAAATTTCTAAAGTAAAAAAGTGGAAGTCTCATGGGATGAGTATGTCGTAGGAAATTACCCAAAAAAATTAAAAAATAAAACACAAAAATTATGGACTAATGTCTAAGGAGTCATAGTCTCATAGACTCGTAGTGCCTTACATGTACTGACCCACTGGCAACAGCATATAGGATCACATGGTATCCAGTACATATCTTTTTATAGATGTACTAGGAATTATCAATAGATTTTTAGTCTCTTAAGGTCTATTTGGGATCCGCTTATTTTGTTGAAACTGAAAATTTTTTACTGAAAGTACTGTAAATAAAGGTAAAAGTTAACTGAAATAGTACAATAGGACTCATGAATAGTATCAAAAAGTGCAATGGGGCCCATGAATAGTTGCAAAAATAAACTGAATAGTAAAATAAGCAGGCAAATTTCATCCATGCCAAACACACACTTACTAGTACCAAAAATCTAATTACAATGCAACTTCGAATATTATGTTGTATGCTATTGAAAAAATTAATTTATATATATATATATATTTTTAAGTTCATGAGACTGTGTTAACCTTTTTTGGTTAATACTTAAAAATTTAATTTAGTGGGTTCCGGTTAGCTCAACTGGTAAAATCTATGATGATTGTATAAGAGATCTAAAGAGCTACTATCAAGAGTAGACGACATAGGTGTGAGCAAAACGGAAAATGGAGGCGCCACCTAGTTATATGGTCTAGGAACCATGAATATAGCGTCCTTTCGAGGAAGGACCTTTGATCTTACTACCAGAGTTTGGATTTAGAGTTTAGGTACACTCTTGGGAAGGTGTTAGGCACCCAAGATCACCTAACCCTAAGGTTAGCCTCCCATTGTTGTGTCTTATACCTTGACCTTATTAAAAGCACTCTCAACACTTGCATCTATACTCACAAACACACTAGCATACATCTATACATACATTCATGGTATCTTTCATCCCAATACACACATACTTATCAATCCAAAACAAGAGAGAGTTAAGGCATAAAAGAAAACCCCTAGCATCCATCTAACATGTGAAAACTTATCATACATCTACAACAAGGCAGCAAGCAAACATATTACAAAACCCTAATCATACATCTAAGCATGTTCTATCATATCATCAAGGTGAAACCCTAATACAATGCATGGACATTATCAATGCATGACTTATCCTTTACTTACCTCTCAGCAGAATAGTACCTATGGCATCAATGCATGAACATGTGAATGAATGACATTAATACTAAGTAACTCTAATCTACACATGTGATAACAATCAAACATGTTAAAAGGTAAACAAATAGTTATAGGGCTTGAAACATATGAAAAGGAGGCTACACAAAATACACATGTGAATACAGAAACAAAACACACAAAAATTAGGGTTTCTGCGTAACGGCATTACGCACGCTAGAACAGGTTTGTGTACGCATGAGTTCAGTCTGCGTGCGTAGGCTAGATCATGCCTACATAGATCCTTACCCAGAAAACCTAATTTACACATAAACAAAGCAAAAGCCAAACAAAACATAAAACATAAATCTAGCAACCTAACATGCTTAAGGACATAAAGAAAACCTAAAACTAACGTAAACAAATATGTGTAAACATAAACTGAACAAAAGAAATAGATTAAAACAAAGATTAAAGGTAGAAAAGAAAAAGAAAAATTTAAGAGGATACCTTAAAGCAAAAGCTCTTAGGCTTGATTTTTTACCGTTCCCCTTAGTCAAATCTATCACAATTCAATAAAATAGTGATTAGCAATCTTAAACTCAAAGGCTTGGGGCCAAAAAAGGTCCCAATCAAATAAAAATGACTTGAGGGTGTTTTATGAAAAACTCTATTTTGATTCATTATTTTCTAGTGAATCTTAGGTTTTTTCTATAGGATTTCTGTGTGTTTTGAAAACGTACCATGTAAGGCTTTATATAGTGGAAAAAATGGAGTTTGGAACAGCTCCTAGATAATGTGAGATTCGTTCCAAAATTCAGCCATTATTGCAAAAAACTTATCTTTCTTATGTTTTGAAAATGTACAATTCAATAAACGCAGGCACATTCCTGTGTACGCATGCTTTGGCTCGTGTACACAGGTCGAGGGCTACTTTGGTCATTTTATTTTCAAAAATAGATTTTTTGCTCATTTAAAAGGTTATATTTTTCATTTTAACATTCCTCAAGTCAATTTAATATCTAATTGGGCTCTAAATTGGCCTTGAGCCTTAGAGTTTGAGCATCATTGGAGAACGGGGGCCTAAGTCCTAAGGGGTACAAAACGCGTGTTATCTACAATAGGTTGAAACTCTCTAAAAAAACTTAATTTAAGAACATGCAATTCAATGGTTAGATTTTTAAAATTCACACTCAATATAAATATATATGAGGAGTTTGAAGGGTTTTTCTCCAAACTAGTTTAGAGAGAAACTTCGTTCAAGTTTTGATATCATTTTTATAAGAAATATAAATAATTATAATTTTTTAAATTATAATTTTAACTTTCCATAAAATATTTTTAAAAAATATTTCTTAAATAAATACATTTAGGGTATCCATTAACAAAATCATTTAAGATTTATGTTATCATTTATCCATCATGTTTCTGTTTGAATGTTTAAATAGCGTATAAAATACTATGAACGTTTAGACTCCCAATTAACAAATTACCAATTCAATCTTATTATCAAACAATTGATGTGCGGAATATGAACATAAGCATATAACAGAATTGATAAACAATCTAGACTAAATAAAATCACATTCACAGCAGAAATTAAATGGCAAAGATTAAGGGAAGAGAGATGCAAAAACAAGGACAACACAGCGATGTGTTATCGAAGAGGAAACCGAAGCCCTCAGCGTAAAACCTCTTCGCCGCCCTCCAAGCGGTAAATAATCCACTAAAGAATGTAGTTGGGATGCATGAACAGCAGAAGACCCTCTAAGCCTAATCTACCCAGTGTACCTAAGCCCTCCAAGCTCCTACTCTAACGAGGTTACGCCGAACCTATTTCTTCTTTAGCTTACCGGATTCCGCTATTGACCATAGCATCAACCAATGTGAATTGGTCCCTTCCTAACTGCTTCCCAAAGCACCAAAAAGCCTTCTCACAGATGTGGGTATGGCGAGAAAATGATTTGGCTAAGAACCTCTCAAGGATGTAACAATGGAGAGGGTGAGAGTAGAGGAATTTGAAGAGTCTCTATGTAAAGATTGTGGATGAGTCAATCTTGTTTTTCTCTCAAAATTCTCTCTAGAAGCTCTCTACATTTCGTGGGTATAAGGGATATTTATACTGGTGTGAGAAAGGAATGCGAAGTGTCAGTTTTTCCAAAACAGAGTTGGCTGGCGGCTTGGCCTCGCGACTTGACTGAGCCGCGAGTTCAAGCCGCGAGGTAATTGAACGGCCAGTCTGTACTTTTTGTCCTGTAGTGCTCCAGCTGGCATGACGTTTCAACTTCTGGCATGCTTGGCACATGTGCAACTTCTGGCGGCTTGCAAGCCGTGAGCAACCCGCGAGATCTAGTCGCGAGACTCTGCTTCTTTGCACAATCTTGAGCATTTCTTCACACTTTCTCACACACTACCCTTACATGATTCCCACCTAAATACAGGGTTACTAATTGCTAAAATACAAGCAAATTTGGCATGGAATAAAACCAACAGAATTGTTGATTAAATTCAACCTTACAATCTCCCCCTTTGGTTATTCCGTGACAAAACCCTAAAACAAACTCTAGACTTAACATGTGAGTTGGGAACAGTTGAACATAACTCACTCACACCTAAGTCTAGAATCTGTGTAGCTCTTGAACCATAAGAACAAGTAACTCCTGAAACACAACAACACAATATGATCATTGTATGCAGAAAACTTGTAATGCATATGGAGCAAGCACAATGTGATCAAGCAAAATGGAATATAAGCAATAAACCATGGCTTGACCAAAAAGGAACAATCACTATAAATAGTGACCACAATGCTTATTCACACTTGGAATGAACATCCGGACATACAAGCTAATAAGCTTAATGCAAATCACTTGCATGTCCAACACTTAACCAATGCACAATACATGAAGTATATGCATCTAAGAATAAAATCCTACTAAGGCACAAAAGTGAAAGTACTTAAAGAAAATGCATAACAATTAACAAGTACAAGGCTACAAAGCAAGGGTACATATACATGTATGGTAAATAAACTTAAATATATAAACCATAAACAATATAAACTAAAAGTGCTTAAAGTTTCTCCCTTTCAAAATGATGAGAAGTTATGATGCACTTGGAACATATATACTTGTAACCTAAAACACTTACACAAAATACATTAGACCCTCAGGGCAAAGCAAGTAATAAAAGGACAAGTATAATGAAACAAGTAAATTACGATCAAGTAAACATGATGTGAAACATGTGAGCAACTTGATCATATACCAAAACAGTCATATAGAAATGACTACAATGATCACATAGCAAAGCAAATGATCATCCAAACAAGCATACAATGAAGCACAATAGCATAAGGATGAATGCATGTCCAATACACAAACATGATGCGATGAAAACAACAAAGCATAACTCAAAGCACCATAAAGCAACAAGAAAACAAGGTTTTCTAAAAAAAATGTCTTCTCCCCCTTGGTATATGCATCTCCCCTATGACTTTCTCCCCTACGAATGTGCACGAGGTAGAATTACTCCCCCTAAGAGTGTGCACATGAGTCATATAGAAATAACGATACAAACTTGTATACTCTCCGGTATACTCTCCCCCTTTTTGTCATGAATAGACAAAACAATCAAGAGGAAGGAGCAAAAGAAAAGAAGATATGAGCAAGGGTATGAAGCATGAAGGGTGCGAGATGAATGAGAAAATGAAGCTCAAACCTAAGACAAAACAAAGTGCTACAAAGCATAAGGTAAAAATGAAATGCTAGGATGAAGAAACAAGGTATAGACCAATGCATGACAAGGGTAGCAAAGGTGTGTGCAAGAGATGGCTATATGCAATGCATGACCAATGCATGGAAAATGCACATATGGGGCAAGGTGTGTTAAATACACAACCAATGAACCAAAAATGTTCCTAATGAGGAAACATGAGAAACCCCAAAGTTTGGTACTCATCGGAGTCCAAACAAGTGAGAAAATGCCTAAGAGGCATTTTATCAAACACCTAGCGTGCACACTATGAACAACAATGTGAAACAATGCATGAACAACATGAAAACCACCCTTAATACATGTTCTTTTTGCCACAAGCGGCCAACATCCAATGCAAATCATCAAAAGAAACAAATCCCATGAAAAGAAATTTGACAAAAATTAAGTTTTCCCAACTCCTATGATGAAAATCCCAACCAAGAGCACAAAACTCTCCAAAACATAATCTAAGGATAAAAAACAATGAAAAGAGTTTATAATTACCTTAGAGATGTTAATGGAATGAAAAACCATTCAAATTGATTGGGTTTTGATGTAAAATAGTGAAAAAGGGGTTTAAAAGAGGATGGGAGAGGTTTAAAATAGGTTTCCCATGAAAAGCCCTTTAAAAAGCTATTTCTGGGCGTTTCGCGACTGAGCGAGTTGCGAAGTTTAGTCGCGAAAATTTTCGCGAGTCGCGAGTGAGTCGCCAAAGCTTCTGGATGAACTCATGACTAGGGGTTTCGTGACTGGCGAGTCGCCAGTTGAGTCGCGAAAAACTTTGACACCTGTTTTTCAACACAGAACATGTTTAAACAATGTAATCACTAAACATGAACACAAAGAGTGATAAAAATCACTTCCAAAAACATATAAAATGATCAAAAATCTTTTTGGATTGATCCATATAAAGATGAGCACACACACATCATATTTAAACAAGTACAATCGAACAAATGAATAAGGCATTCATTGAACATTAGGCATGTGTGTTGTGTGTGTGTATCAAATGTGGAATAGTCCTTAGTCTAGAGTGAAGATTTAATGATCAATTCAATCAAGTCATATACAACTAGTACTAAGTCAAGTGGTCTATCTCAATTATAGAAATGAACATATATGACCTCCCACAAGAAAATGATTATATATCTTTGAAACTTTTCATTTGACTTCTTTACAATTCATATCATTTGATCTTTTTGAATTAAAACATCTCATTTTAGAGATCAATGCTTGAAATTTTTGATATTTCAATTTAATGAACAAGCCTTTGGCTTTTTGGGGCATCATACAATTTCATAAAAGTCGTTTTCCCTTTTTCCTAGTCGAATACTAGTATGTGCGACGGCTTTTGCAGCTCATTATCTCTTTTTATTTTGAGATTTACATTGGTTGAGCTCTTTAAGCAAAAACAAAAAGAAATGTGGAAAGATATGTAGGTACAAGTCTATGCAAGTATCAAAACCATCAAGACTATTGATCAATCATTCATGACAAACTTGAAAATCGATTTACAACAATCACACATATATTTCAAGATTTTTCCCACAAAGATAGATGTGCATACATAACAAGCTAAGCTCGTAAATGCACTACGCCATTAGTACGAAGGTACTAGGCCAAACTCACATGTGAAATGTGCTCAAACATATACGATCAAACTTTTTGAATATTTCACTTTTTAGGAGTTTTTGGATTTTTTACTCACACAAAACCAAAACATAAAAGTAAGATCAAAACAAAAACAATGCATATAAAGAAATGCAAGATGCACAAAATGCATGAAGATATGACATTCAATGCATGAAGGGTTCTACAAAGATCGACAGAATTAGATCAAGGACCAAAATAGCAAAAGCTCAACCATAGGAACCCTTCCTCATCCAAACACAACGATTGTTTGGAATGAGTGTCTCATGAGAAGTGAGACGAGAGTTGGAAGAATGAGAACCGAAGATGCACATAGACAAGGAGTTAAGAGCATTAAACACTTTCTTTAACAACATGCTATTTTCACTCAAATCCGGTTTACCCTTTTTAGCATAGCTTCTAAGAAGCTCAAGTTTCTCTTTTCTTTTGATTCTTTTAAGAGCATGAAACTTAGAGCATTGAGATCTTAAATGACCAAAGGCACCACAATGGTGACACACAACGTGTTTAGGTCCACTAGGCTTTTTGGGAAGGGATCTAACAACATGGTTTTGTTCCCTCTTCAACTTATGACATTGAGATCTTATATGACCAATCACACCACAATGGTGGCAAGTTGGAACAAACTTAGATCCATCCAAAGCCTTAGGTTGAGACCTAAACGGAGGCTTTGACTTAAGAGCCTTTCTCTCCACCTTTTGATTTCTTTTATGTGGAGGAATGTACACCGATTTGTCCTTTGAGGTAGAACACACAATAGGCACAAAATCGGGTACCACAACATGATTGCAACAAATATTTTCATCCATTTTAGCAATAGGTTCAGTAGTCAAACACTTGGCATGCATCTTAAGAGATTCATTTTCAGATTTAAGATCATCAACAAGTTTGTTAGACAAAGCAAGTTTAGCATCCAAGTCCATATTCAAACACTCAAACTCCTTTAGTTTTTCAAGAGAATGTTCAGCAAGTTTCTTGTACTTTTCAACCAATTTATTGGATTCATTGAGCTTAGCAATTAAATCATCTTTTTCACAAATGAACTTGCTGAAATTCTTTTGAAACTTCTTAGCTTTCTTCAAGAGTTTGATGTTTGAAATATCAATAACATCCAAAGATTCATGTAACATAGCATCACAATCATGAGGATTATCACTCATAGAGGCATTTTCACAAACACGTGACATGTTACATTCATCAACATCCAAAACATGCATAGAGGCAAACAAAGCACTATCCATGGCAAATAACACAAGGGGTCAAGGATCACACTTAGGTATTTAAACCAAAACAAGTGTACCCGCTCTGATACCAATTGAATGTTCAAATAGCGTATAAAACACTATGAACGTTTAGACCCCCAATTAACAAATTACAAATTCAAGCTTATTATCAAACAATTGATGTGCGGAATATGAACATAAGCATATAACAGAATTGATAAACAATCTAGACCAAATAAAATCACATCCACAGCAGAAATAAATGGCAAAGATTAAGGGAAGAGAGATACAAACACAAGGACAACACAGCGATGTGTTATCGAAGTAGAAACTGAAGCCCTCGGCATAAAACCTCTCCACCACCCTCCAAGCGGTAAATAATCCACTAAAGAATGTAGTTGGGATACATAAACAGTAGAAGACCCTCCAAGCCTAATCTACCCAGTGTACCTAAGCCCTCCAAGCTCCTACTCCAACGAGGTTACGCCGAACCTATTTCTTCTTTAACTTACTGGATTCCGCTACTGACCATAGCATCAACCAATGTGAATTGGTCCCTTCCTAACTGCTTCCCAAAGCACCAAAAATTCTTCTCATAGATGTGGGTATGGTGAGAAAAGGATTTGGCTAAGAACCTCTCAAGGATGTAACAATGGAGAGGGTGAGAGTAGAGGAATTTGAAGAGTCTCTATGTAAAGATTGTGGATGAGTCAATCTTATTTTTCTCTAGGGTTTCTCTCTCAAAATTCTCTCTAGAAGCTCTCTACATTTCGTGGGTATAAGGTGTATTTATACTGGTGTGAGAAAGGAATGCGAAGAGTCAGTTTTTCCAAAACAGAGCTGGCTGGCGGCTTGGCCTCGCGACTTGACTGAAAGGCGAGTTCAAGCCGCGAGGTAACTGAATGGCTAATCTGTACTTTTTGTCCTGTAGTGCTTCAGCTGGCATGACGCTTCAACTTCTGGCATGCTTGGCACGAATGCAACTTCTGGCGGCTTGCAAGTCGCGAGCAACCCGCGAGATCCAGTCGCGAGACTCTGCTTCTTTGCACAATCTTGAGCATTTCTTCACACTTTCTCATACACTACTCTTACATGATTCCCACCTAAATACAAGGTTACTAATTGCTAAAATACAAACAAATTTGGCACGGAATAAAGCTAACAGAATGGTTGATTAAATTCAACTTTACACTGTTAATCTTTTTTTGTTTGCTAAGTTTGTTAAACCTATCTAGTTTATTTGGAAATTGGAATGTAATTCAACTTATTATTAAAAGAAAAATATAATTTTTTAAATAAGAAGTTTCAGAAGTAGCCAAATATATATATATATATATATATATATATATATGTGTGTATGTAATTCTAGGAAGCCAATGAATTCCATATCTATTTTCACAACTATCCTATGTGGCAGGTTATGATTAGTTGTCGGTCACTTTTACATGAATTCACAATTTTTTTTTTCCACAACTTACTGTCTGCTATATCAGATAGTTGTGAAAATGAATGTAAAATTGGTTGTGATCCTAATTTTTTTTTCCAAAAAATAGTACGTTGGCAATATTACTTTTTGAATGAGAAAGTTTATAGACACAAATAATTGGACACTTATTAATGTGGTAGATAGTTAGTAATACATAAAAAATGTAATATTAGTAGTAGACCCAGATGAGAATTAGTACAAACTTGCCACATAACAAGTGTCAAAAATGTTGTCAAATTTGGTGTGTGAGCGCACATTGCTACTTTCTGAATTAGCCGAAGTACATAGTTATTTAACTCATCCCAAAGCCTACTAGGTTTTTGAATCACAAACTTTTATGTTTCTGATCATTTTGAAAACATTGTTTGATTCTAGAAAAGTCAGACTCGTCCAAGACAGAGTCGAGTGAAATACATGACTCCAGTTCAAAACGCAGGAAAGTTAGAAGAAGAAGCATTGGTTCGACCATAATGCGTAGCGCATAGGTATTGGCCCAAACATTTCGAGACTGTGAGGAGAAGAAAGAGAAGAGGCACCAAGAAGTAATGGGAGTTGAACAACGAAGGCTTCAGATTGAAGAAAAGCGAAATGAAGTGAACAGCCAGGAATGACCAGTACTCTTGTAGCGGCCATGACCAACCTTTCAGGTGCAATTCAGTCACTCATTTCGGCCAGCCATTACAATGTCAATATGTGACATGAAACATTTAATTTATGCTCAAATTTATTATTTCCTAGAATAGCCATTCTTTCTTTAAATTAATTGGCATCTTCAAAATAGATTTAGTTATATCTTGGGAATTATTATTTTTTTTTTTACTTTTTTTTCGAGGGGATGTATAAATGGAATCATGGGTTTCACGGGGTTACTTTTAATTGTCTTTTATGTGGTTTGAGAGCCAAATATGGCTGGCTGGTACTTTTTTTTTTTTTTTTTTTTTTTTGAGCCAAATATGGCTGTGCTTTTTTTGGTTGTTTCTGGTTTTTGTTTGTTGTTTCTTGTAATGTATTGCTGTTTAACAAAAAATAAAGTAGTTAACTTAATCTTAAAGTACAACCATAATCTATAATGATAATTGAATTCTTATTGTCATTAATAGTTCTGATCATAGTTCTATTCTTTTTAAATTTGTAAATTTCTCCGATTTCAAGTTCTTTTCATTTTGTCTATTTCACTATTAAAATTTTATTTTTAATTTTAAATCTAATAATGTACCTGCTATCACGTCTCCTTTAAAATTTTAAATAATGTTGTGCTCTATACTTTTTAGAATTTGTAAAATTTAATCTAAACCACAAAATTAATCTATTTAAAGTAGAGAGTATCATTTCCCATAAATTTTTGGGTTATACCTTATTACAAATATTAATATGTGAGTTTAAGAGTTACATTATCTTTAATACATATTAATATATTATCATTTCTCATTTCTTCTAAAAAAAATTATCATTTCTCATTTAACATTTCATTTCCTTTTCTGAATTTCCTATATGAATAGCAGTCCTAAACTCCTAATGTAATTTTGTGATATTAATTAAAAATAAAATTAATTTGAAAGTGTAATTGTTAGTTCACTAATAGTTGGATTTTAAAAGAGTGCAAGTGAATCACGTTAAGCGGGAAGGCAATGGTCTAGCACACACCTTGGCCTAGTATGTCAAGAGTATTTTTGATTATGTAACTTGGATAAAGAAAAATCTTTGTATGATTGAGTTCTCTTTGGCTCGAGATGTATTATCTTTATCTTCTTCTTAATAAAAGTTACGAATTTATTATCAAAAAAAAAAATTAGTTCACTAATGGCTACAATTATTTAGTGATATTAATTAAAAAGAAGGCAAAAACACTATTTTGGTCCCTACCTTTTAGGGTTACAGTCAATTTACTCCCTCCATTTTTATAACAATTAATTTGGTCATCGTTATTTTCAATTTGCAGTCAATTTGATTCTTACTATTAAGTCACTAACGAAAAATGTTTACATGGCAAATAATGTGTACACATAGCACATTGAAGCTAAAGTGGCAAAATAAAATAATATTAAGTTTTTTTTAATAGATTTTTAAAATGTCATGTCAGCATTTAAATTTTTTTTTTAAACTCAATTTAAAAAAAAAAATTTGGTTTCTCAATTTAAAGAAAGATTAAAAAAAAAATAGTTCCCATGAAAAAAATTAGCAACTAATCCAGTTTGTTCCCATGAAAAAAATAGATTACCATTTTGTTCCCATGAAAAAAATAGATTACCATTTTGTTCGACAAAGGGTTCTTAGGCATGATCTTCAGGTCAAGTTTGTTGCCTCTCAAGATCAGTTGGCAGATATTCTGACCAAGGGTCTGGCCTCTCCTCGTTTTCAATTGTCGGCTTCCAAACTCATGTGGAAATTCCCCACGAGCTTGAGGGGTGGCTGAAAAGCAGAAGGTAGAAGCTGACTCTGATGAAGGATCTTCAAATAACAGAACGATTTCCAGTTCTGCAAGAGTGAAATTGAAAACGGTATCGTGTTGATGTCCATCAGCTATACACACCGTATCACTTAATTGAAAGCACTGTTGTTTTGTATCGGTTATTTTCACACGTATAATCGGTGGTTAAGTGGTTAAGTTTGTTATAACTGAATTGCGTCTTTTAAGATCTCAGTTTTCTCTCCTCTCTGTGCATATAAACACAGCAGGGCTGAATGATATAATCAATTAGCCATTTTATGAAATAAGAGAAATCTTTCTATTTTAGCTTTGTTCATCAGAAGGTTCAATATGAAGTCAAAGTTCTTGTGCTTTGTTGTTATTATAAGCATGATGATTCTGATTAATGGCGTTGCAGCTACCAATATCAGTGACGGGGTCCTTGATCCATGCAAAAGGCCTGGAGGTCCACACCCAGGTTGTCAAGATCCTAAGAACAAAAGTCCTGTTCCAGCTGGCCCCTACAACCGTGGTTGCTCCCGGATCAATCATTGCCGAGGAGGCTAGCTCCCATTGAAGGGCTATCAAGCATTTTGAATCTGTGTTATATTTGCACTTTCATGTGTAATTTATCTGTGGACAACGTTTATATGTAACGGCATCAATTTTTTCCTTTTGTCTTTCGTTTCTTTTTCTGGATTTCCTGTATGAGCAGCAGTCATGATGTAATTTTGTGATATTAATTAAAAAAATTGATACGAAAGTGCAATTATTAATTAGGCCACTGATGGCTACAATTATTTAGTGATATTAATTATAAAAATTATAATGAAACTATTAAGCTATTAAAATATTAAAGGAAAAAAATTCAAATTACATCCTTTGGGTTTGGAGAATTGTTATTTTAGTCTTTTTTTTATTTTTTTTATTTTTTTTTAGAATCGTTATTTTAGTCTTTTAAATTTACTTTGGTCATTTTAATCCTGTACATGTTTACAATTTCACTTAGTGTTAGTTCTTCCATCCAATTTACTATTAATGGTTAAAAAATTTTATGTTAGAAAACTACTAAATTTTCTTTCAAATATTAAACTAACAACTTTTACAATTTCATGACTACTGTCTAAAATTTAAATGGCCCATCATGTGTAAAGCTATTCAGATAATGTTTTGATAAATTTTATGTTAAAAAATGCTTACTCTTTAAATATTGTTCACAACTTGACATTTAAAAAGAAAGAAAGAAAGAAGATGTTAATGGGTTTGTTGTGTTAACTTTGGTAATTGCATAATGGGTACCCAAGAATCTTGTTTGGACTCGGGAAAAAAACAAAATGTTGGGTAATGAAGTTGAAGAATGAAGAGCATCTGATAAAAAAAAAATTGGATATACGAGAAATATTATGTCTACAATATTTTCACAACAAATTATAAGTGGCAGATTGTTATTAGTGAGCAAAAAAGTAATTTTAATGATAGATTCAATTATAACTAATAATAATTAACCACTTATAATTTGTTATGAAAATGTTGTTGACGTACCACTTTTCTTTAATTAAAGGGAAGTTGGCGGTGAGATCGGCCACCTTTATTTTGTCACAAATATTTCCATAATGGTTTAGCCAATTGCCATCTGAGCTCTCTAATCTCTATTACGTAAATGAATTGTTTTGCTATATCATAGGCATTCTTCACTGTGAAGACTAGGGTTTTTTAAAATAGAAATCCGCCACTCTTATAGAGTTTTCTTCTTCACACAAAGTACGTTTACTACAGAGTATAGACAAGTCCTCTCTCTCTCTCACACAAATAGATCATTTAAACCAGAATTAAAACCCAATCAAAATGGTTTAATCAAGTGGAATTTGAAATAAATCTGCTACTCACATGTATTTTTTATAAATAGGCGAAAATATTATTCTGGTCACTATATTTTGAGATTATTGTCAATTTGATCTCTATATGACAAGCAGTGTGCATAGATAACATACAAAATGGCTAATAAAATAATAGAAAAAAAATTAATTGCTATTTAAAAAGCCACATCAATAAGTTAAAAAATAAATTTTTCCATGCCAAAAAACTAAAATAAAAATTTTGAAATAGTGAATTAAAAAAAAAAATCCCCCAGCTTTTCTTACTGATTCTTAGCAACCAAACATAATCCAAAAACATAAAAATCAAACCCAGTAATCACCCATCACAGCTATCGCTCTAAATCAAAATCAAACCCACCGTGAATCCAACCACCATATATAATACCACACCCTCACAAATCAGCCCAACTATTATCTTTTTTGAGGTTGAAAGAAGCCTAGATTTTGAGGCTGATAGAAGCTTGTATGTGTGAAAGATAGTCTAGGCTCAATTTGCTGAGAATTAGATTCATTTATTTTATGTATGTTTGACTTGACATATCATTCCTGCAAGAGGAAGGTTTGGTCCGAAGTGGTGGTGAGGTGGCTACCTGCAGCGGTGGAGTCTGGTGTACGGGCAATGCCAAGAGGAATGATATGAATCATGTGATACTTCAGCAGTAGGTTAAGGAGGACTTGGCCATTGTGGCATCTGGGGCTTGGCCGAAGATGGGAATGTTGGCTTTGTCACTGCTTTGCTAGGGTTGTGTCCAAAAGGTTACGATCGAGCTGCTAGGCTCATTTCCATGCTTGAGATGAGACTAACAATGCTAAAACCAAAGTCAAGATGAAGATTTGCTTATAGAAATCCATGACTAGCTTATGCATCCTTTTTTCAACATTGGTCACTTCTTCTTATTGAAAGCCATGACTAGCTTATGCTTCATTTTTTCAAGATTGGTCTTTTCTAGTATGTGTTTCTTTGATTAGCAGCACGTATCAATTGGGTTTTTATAGAGATAATGTGTTTGAAGAATCTAAGGATTTTTTGAAGCAACATTGTAAATTTAATGAGCTATCACCAAGGAATGTTTACAAAGGATTGGCTACATAGTTCACCTTCTTCTACTTGATTGGTTGCCACTTCAATTTGATACATAATATGCATGGTAATATTGAATCTTTATTTTCCTTGATGTCCCTTTTTTTTTTCTCTCTTTCTTGAAGATCTTAAATGGATAAGGGTATTATGTTTATAAATAACTTGGGAACAATTCCAACTTGTAACAATATGAGCGGTTTGCATCTTCTTAACCACAATATATGAACAAAACTATAGAATTTAAACCCTATAATTTCGAGGTAGTCCAAATTAAATCCAATCATTTTTAAAATTTTAAATTAAACCCTACACTTTGAAAAGCTCAAATAATGTGAAACAGCTAATTTAGACCCCCAATTTTAAATTACGACTTGATTACTTTTACTCTAACTTAACTAAGTGCGGAACAAGAGTAAATGAATTGTAACAAAACTGAAACGCTATTCTAAGGCATAAGCATGGACAATAAACAATAAATGTAAAGCTTAAAGAGTAGGGAAGAGAGATGCAAACACAAGATAATACCGAGATGTGTTATCGAAAAGGAAACCGAAGTACTCGGCAAAAAACCTCTCCGCGACCCTCCAAGCTGAAGTCAATCCACTAGTGAATAAAGTTGGAGTACATGAATAACAAAGAGACCCTCCAAGCCTAATCTACCCAATGTACTTGAACCCTCCAAGTTCTTGCTACCAACGGGCTTCACGGAGCCATGTCTTCACTTATTATCCGGATCCCACAATTAGCTCCAAATTGCATCCACCACTCAATGGCTTCTTCTAATGCTTCCCGTATGCACCAAAACTTCTCTCAACACTCAAATTGGGTGAGGTAAGTGTTTGGGCTAAGAACCTCTCAAGGTGTTGGGTTAAGATAGCTTGACCCCAGTTGATTAATTCAATTACCCAAGTTGATTAATTAGGTTTAATTGCATAAAAATCGTGAAGGCACTAACAAATCACCAATTTAAACTAAATACAGCAGGAATTAAATTGACACGATGATTTGTTGATAAATGGGGAAAACTTCTCGCAAGGCAAAAACCCCACCGGGTGAATTTAAAGTCACCACTCCTAAGAATCTACTAATCAATAATCAAATGGTTACAAGTATAAGAAATCTTACCTCTACCCTAGCCTATCCCAAAATACCAACCTATAATTGAACCTTCTCTTCAATACCCAATCGAACTTGATCTTGTAGTAGTCTTCTTTCCCTTGATGTACAAATCTCCAATCTGTGACTAATTCTTTTCACGGATTCCAGTACGTGACTAACTCTAGCAACTTGAATGATGTTGTTGGTTGCGAAGTTCTTCACTTCATAAATAATGAAGATCAAGAAGCACTTGGTTACAAAACCCTATTGCATATAAACGCAGTAGCTTATCATAGAGAGAAATAAGTCTCTTGGTCTCTGTATCCGTATATGACGACTCTTAAAATAAGTCTTATATATGTCTAGAATTGTGAGAAAAGAAACCCTAAACAAACACTTGATATGCTTGAACAACATATTTTTTGATGTATTAAACCCAACTTAAATCTACCTAATTACAAGTAAAGTGCATTTTGTCAAATGATTAGCCAATTACATAAAATATGACCCTAACAACTCCCCCTTTGACAATTAGTGACAAAACCACAGGCATAATTATTAGAGAAGCAACAATCTCCATAACTATTGCAAAAAGCCAAAAGTACATAAGCCTAACAACTACAATGAGCTCTTGAAAAATTTTGCAAGAAAAGAGATTATGGCATGATAGACTTGCAACCTGTCTTATCTAAAACACTTAAACAAGATTCATCAAGACATCAAGTGTGAAGCATAGACAAGTTGTATAAAAGAAGAAACATGTGTATAAAGAGAGAAAAGAAACAACACATGTAAGACAAAGGTGAAGAAACATACATCATCATATATATCAAAAGAATACAATGTATGTAAAAGTGGTTACAAGACCATGGTACATGTAATGAGAAAGATACATAAAAACCTCACTACATCACTCAAACACTCTCCCCCTAACTAGTCTATCCCTATGTTAGCTCTCCCCCTAACAACAAAACTACTCTCATATACAAAACTACTCATTCTTTTTGTCACAAGTGACAAAGGGTGAATCACTAAGAGACGGTCATCTCATCATCAGTCTCGGAGCAAGAAGCATCATCATCATCATCATCTCCACCATCCGAAGAAGACTCCTCAACAGGCTCGAGAGTGGGAGAAGAGGAAAAACCACCAAGGTGAGACTGGTGGCGAGCAATGTGACCAATTCTGGTGTTCATCTGACACATCTCATTAAAAAGATAGTCAAGACGAGTACCAAACTCAGTATGCATGAGCTGAAGCTGATCCATGATGGCAGTAAGAGAGATCTCGGCTTTAGAAGAAGAAGAAGGAGGAGCAGAAGAGGAAGAGGGTTTAGAGGCAAAAGCAGCATCCGTCGAAGTACACTCCACACGAGGCCTTTTAGCAGCCAGCTATGCATCACTCCTCTAAATAGATTCCTTGCTAATGGCACCCATGGCATAGAAAGGAGAAGAGAGAGAAATGGTGATGTGCACGTGTGATAGTATGCGTGTGATAGCTGAAGGAAAGATGAGCTTATCACGTGTAGCAACGTCTCGATTGATATCGATCATAGATTCTATCATCTGTAAAGGAAAATCTATAGAAAGATCTTCCATGAGAGAAAGAAGGAAACGAGCACAAGGCTCAGTGATAGTGTTATAGTGAGATCGTGGTGTAAGAACAAAGGTCATCACCATATTAAGGATCCTTGGGCCCTTAGCAAACTCAATTGTGGAGAAATTTAGAGTTTCTCCCCATACCATGGCTTTCTCACAAAATAGTGAGGCCATCATGTCTCAAGAAACAGAACGGAGACGAATGTGACTAGGGTAGTCAGGATGATCAATCCTAGGAACGCATAGTACCTCGAAAATGAACTTCGGGGTGACTACGATACGCATACTGCAAAATACCATAGTAAATTTAGGCACAGAGGTATCAATGGCGTGCATGTTGGAGTAGAACTCATGAATGAACACACCGGGACACCTCTTGAGTATCTCACAAAGAGAAGCCCAACCCTCAGAGCTAAACGGGTAGAGGAGTGTCTAAAAAATCAGACAGAATGACCTGGCGTTCCGAATGAATCGCCCGATTAGAGAAGTTCTCATAAAAGTCCTATTTGGCCTTCTCATCATAGAACCTCATAGAACCAGGAATGAAGGGAGAAGAAGATGAAGAAGAACCACGACGTGAGATCGAGTTCTTGGAAGGAATGGATTTCTTGGGTGCCATAGATAGGAAACTAACCAGAGAAAGAAGGAAAGGAAAAGAAATGAAACACATCAGAAGATAAGGCACAAGAAAGAAGGAAGAAAGAAAGTTCAATGCATGATAATGCATGAGCATGTTACGTGCAAAAATAATTGCATCATGGGCAAAAACCCAATCCAAACTGCAACACTCACATTGTTTAATCAAGCACATAACCTGGAATGCATGAAAACATGATTATAATGCTAGAGAATGCAATGCATGAGCATGTGAGAACACATCATCAAGACCTAACCCAAAAATTTCACAAATAACACAAAAACCCAAAATTTGCCCAAAAGCTTGAAAACCTAGGCCTAAATGCATGAAGTGGATGAGAAATGAGGAAAAGAAGGGATTTAGACCACTTACCAGAGGATTGAAGATTGATAAAGGCCGAAGGAGGGATTGGAAGAAGAATTTTAGTGAAAAAGGATGGTTTGGATCGAGAGAGAAGAGAGAGGAATCGAGATAATTGGATTTGAAATGATTTGGGTCGAACCTCAGTTATATATAGAAAAACGCAGCTCAATATTTCGAGAAGGTATCAAGCAGGTATCGAGAACAAAATCTCGATAGATCGAGAGGTACCGAGGAGGTATCGACGCAAAAAGATCTCGATAGATAGAGAAGGTATCGAGCATCTATCAAGCAGACAGAGACTCCAAAGAATTGGCAAGATGGATCAAGCTATCTATCAAGAGGTATCGAGAACAAACCCAGAAATCTCGATAGAAGAGGCATTTATCGATTATCGAGCTTTTATCGAGGAAGTATCGAACATCTATCGAGAAGCATCAAATAAGGTTTTTCAAGAAAGAAAAACAACACAAGATGAATACAATCAAGATAGACACCAAAACAAGCAACCAAGAAGCATATTAAGCACTCAAACACATCATCTTCAAAAATCCAAACGGTGGGAAAGACTGTTGTAATTGCCATCATCGTCATCGTCGCCACCAGAGGTGGCAGTGGTGGAAACGGAGATAGCATGACAACAATAAATTCAACCTTGAGAAGCACGATTTAAAATTTCAAAACGTGAATTACAGTGTTTTCATTTTCCTCTTCTGACTTGGAAACCATCAGCGCATCTTAGCTTACAATTTGCATGATCCATTAATTTGAGTTGAAATCAAGTGTCATTTAGTCTATAAGAAGAAGAAGAATTAAAAGTTGTTACTTTAGATCCTTTTTCCTTTGGACTGGTATAATATGCACATGAATAACCTATGAGTTATTTTGTAAGCAATCATTATAATCTTAGGCTACTACTACAAAGATTGGTCCTTTTGTAGTGGAACTCTGGTTATGTAATATATTATAAGCCTGTTTAAAAAATTCTATATAATACTTTTATGTTTGTGTGTTATAATATGTATTACTGTTTCCTAAAAAAAAATTTACACCAATACAAATATACCAATATGAACATTATGCAAAATTTTATCATAAAATCTGTGGGCAACAATATACCATAAGGTCCATAACAATGTATTTGAAACATATCCACATGCTTCAAATGAAATTATATATCAACTCATATAATTGACATATAATTGTCTCCCAAATTATATAATTATATATACATATCTAGCAATAGCAAAAATTATAAGAATTTATGAATTTTTTATATGGTATCAATTAAATAAAAGATACCTTACCAAAAACTCAAAAAAAAAAAAAAAAAAAAAAATCCTTTTTGATTACCTATATATGATCGTTGTGTTTAGGCATGGTGAAAGCTTGACTATTTATATGTGCATAGCTCTTACTCAAGATTATCAAGAATTATAACTCAATTACTTACATAAATATTATACTTGTTATTGTCATGGTGAGAGTTTCTAAACTTAAAATTTGGGAGTTAGAATTCAAGCCACTAACAATCTATTAACGAATTGAAACACCCACACATTTTAATTAATTTACAAACCCATTTTAATACAAATAAGTAGCATAATTATAAGAATTTTTATTTTACATGTTATTTATCAATTGATTTTTTTTTCTTGATAAATTAATAGTTACATCAAGAACAAAGTCTAGCTCCAAGTTGATTGTACCTTAAGGATACAACCATACCAATATCTTTTTATTGGAAGTGAATTTTAATAAATCCATCATTGGATTACATCTTCTTCTTATATCCTCCATACTTGCAAAATTTATAAAAAAATTAAAGATTAATAGATATATTATCAATAAATTGTTTAAATTGCAAATTTTCATAGTTTAAAATTATGCATAAAATATAAGCTTATGGATAATATAGTAAATAATATTCTAATTGACACAAAATTTGAGATGTGCATTGAGAATATAAAACAAGAACATGCAATTCAACGGTTAGATTTTCAAAATATATAATAATTTTATTTTACAAAACAAGTTTAACTACAAAATTGATTCTAATAGCTAAACTTTATCCTTGCAACAATGGGGGAGGGGGATTTTTTTTTTTTTTTTTTTTTTTTGATAATGGGACGGGGAGGGGGATTTGATCATTGTAAGAGGTTCTAGATGAGTTACTCTTTGTATTTATCATTTACTATTAAAATGCACCACCATTCAACTTTTGTTTTAGAGTATTCTCGAGTTTGTTTTTTGTTTCTTTTTATATGAAAAGACATAGAAAATACCAGGCAGGCCCGGTGCGTCAAATATTGGACAAGGATCATGTCTGCAATGTGCTATTCAATCTATTCTCTTTTTTACGTGAAAAGATACAAATCATACCTGGGTGGCCTGCCTGATGTCAAATATTGGATAAAGGTCATGTTTACAGCTTGTTTTAGTTCAATCTATTCCTAATTAACTTATATCCAATTAGATCGAACCCAAACCTGTTCAAGGATGCACCCATAGAGATTGTGTCAAGGATGCACCCATTTTTAGCATTACAAATTCTCCTTGAATTTGAGAAAGAATTAGTCTTAAACGTGGAAAAAATAGATCCGCCATAAATGGATTCAAATCTTCTAGATTTTCTAAGGTACTTTACTAATAGATTTCCTTAAATCCTAACTACTCTTTAATAATTTAAGGGTCTAGATTTTGCCATATCAGCATTCCACTAAAAATAATCTTAATTGTTTTATTTATAACATTATTTTATTATTTTAAAAGTACCCTAGGAAATCTAGAAAATATGAATCCAGTATAAATATATAACCTGCCAATAGCTTTTACTATCATATCACAACATAGAAAAAATTGTAAGAGTAAAAGTTAACAGGAAAAAAAAAAAAAGAAAAAAAAAGAAGAAGAGAGAGATTAACTTGGTTCAACATGAAGTCATGGCTCTTGTGCTTTGTTTTTTATATAAGCATGGTGGTTCTGATCAATGGCATCGCAGCTAGAAATATCAATGAAAATGGTGGCTATGTTCCTGTTGCAGCTAACTCCTACAATCGTGGTGGCGATGTTCATGCTCCACCTAATCCTTGCACCAATATCAATTATTGTCGTCATGGTCTTGGTTATTAGATCAACTAATAACGTGGTGGTTCTTTTTAAATAACTAGTTCTCCCAAAAGCTTCCTCTTAAAAAAAAAAAAAAATGTTCTCCCAAATGCTAGCTCCCTTTGAACCTTCCAAGGAAAAGCTAATGTCTTTGGTTTTTTTTTCCCCCTAAGTTTCCTGTATGAATAACAATCCTAATGTAATTTTGTTTGATAAATACATATCTCTTGCAAGCATGTGAACACTTTAAATTGCAAGCATAGCACTAGAGCTACTATTAGAATTGCCTAACACAATATAATGCAGATATCGAGCAATAAGTACTGTGGCGACGCCACGTTAAGCTCAGGGTGTTCCCAGGAACACCCTGAACTGAAAAAAAAAAAAAAAATTTATATATAATAATTAAAATTTTTTTATTTGTTTACCCTTTAAAAAAAATTAGGAACACCCTCAAGCCTCAAGCAAAATTAACAACACCCTCAAATAAAAATAAAAATAAAAATTATTTGTTCGACTTTCAAGCCAAAAAAAAAAAAAAAAAAAAAGCCAAAAAAAAATTTTGAACTAAAATCTGAAAAAAAAAAAAAAAAAAAAACAAAACAAAAAATGTATCAGAGCAAGCCCACAAAAAAGCCCAGCAATATTATTGGCACTTTAAAAGGCCATAAAAAGAATTTATGGATCTAATCTATAAAAGAAAATTTAGCAAGCCCAAAAAAATTAGCACAACAACATAAATCACAAAATAGTAAAGCTAAAGAAAATTTAACCCAATCAACCAAATTTTATCAAAAACAAATAGTCCGGCCTTTCAAAAATTTAAAACAAAACAAATCTGTCATTCTATCAAAGATTAAAAAAGAAAAAAAAAAAAACACAAACAAACAAATAAAACCCTAAAAGCCTAACCAAGGCAAGAGATTCAGCAGCTGATGGTTGAAGTAAAGCAGTGAAGGGAGAGGCGGCAGCAGCATGGTAGCAGCAGAGCTGCCAGCCCCGCCCCTAGCCCAAACTCACCAGATCTGGTATCTCTCTCTCTCTCTCTCTCTCTCTCATCAGCAAGACAAAAAAAAAAATCTCTCAAACTGTCTGATACAAAAGACAGAGAGAGAGAGTTCTTTCTCAGTTTCTCTTTTTAAGAGACTTATTAAACAATGACTTAAAAAAATAGTAGAAGTGTCTAGATAGTCTAGTGGTGGATTGATATCCTCCCACTGTCCCACGTGTTGTGCTTTATGACTATGAGATGAATTTTGTCTTCTTCTTCTTTTTTTGTTTTTTTTTTGTTTATATGAATAGCAGTTTTTTTAATGGTAAATAGTAATGTTTGTCTGTTAGTGTCTTTTTTTTAAAGTTAAAATTGAGTTTGTCTGAAACTTTGAAATTAATTGGAAGTTGAGATATATTAAAGTTAGTGAATTTATTTCTCTGTTCAATCTTGTTGATGGTGTATTAATAATTTATTTGAGAACAACTTATTTAGCTGAAATTGAAAACTTTTTATTAGGAGCATGAGGTTTGTCTGTTGAGTGGGGTGGGGGTGGATGGGCACATGGGGCCAGTGGGATATTTGAATTAGGGGAAGTAAATGCACATGGAATGTGTGCTAGTGCAACTAATAAACAATAATTTAATTAACCAATAATTAATTAAAGGAAGTAACTAATAAATAATAATTAATAATTTAATTAACCAATATATTATAAAAGACAAACAAATTAAATTATGTTAGGCTAAACAACAATTAATAATTTTATAATTAATGAAATAACAATATAACAAATTATTAGATTGTGTAATTTATGCTTTTTAAGGAACACTCTGAGAAAAATTCCTGGAGTCGCCACTTGCAATAACATTTGGTCCATTTCAACTTTCAAGTTCTTGGGCCAGCAAAATACAGGGTCCACACCACGTTGCATAGAACTCATACAATATTCATTAAACGTCGAGCTTAATTTTCTCCCTTAACCAGCTCCTGAACCCTTTGATCGGACAACTTCTCTGCTCACCCAATACAACAAACATATTCTATGAGATTTGTTAAGAGAAAATTCTCATCTATATATCTATATATACTATAAAATACCAAAGACGTTTGACTATTTGTTGACTTTCTAATATTTCATCACATTTTTTTTAAACTAATTACTACAGGACTCGTGGGAAAACCCTAAAACCCTCACAATATTACAAGATTTTGTCTCTGGAACAAACTGTTATAGAGTCACTCTCGAAATCTTCAACACGTCCACTTTCAGCATCCTTGAATTTAAACCCAGCAACAAGTACCACATTGAAAGAGAGCATGAACGTGAGAAATAAGGGGAAGCAATCACAACGGGTTGACATTGCTTGAAATTATCTTACGTTGGATTTCAAGCGGAGTATTATCAGAGTTAAGAGGGTTTTTTGCGCTTTTATATAGAGGAGGCCACCGACTTTCAAATTGCTTCAACAATTGCTTCCTACAGCTTCCACCATTGGTCTTATTTGTCTCTAAAAACTCTAAAACCCCCCACACGCAGGTAAGTTTTCTCGACCTCTGTTTAATCCAATTAGAGCAAAAATTAGATCACCTTGATTTCACTTTTTAATTCAGTGCTTGCCTATTTTGTATTTTTGAAGCTTTGATTTGTTTGTCTCTCTCTGCCAATCACCCCTCTAAAAAAAATTTCTTTATTATTTTCGTGTGGACTTAATTAAGACTCTATGTTGCATGCATTAAAATTGATTGACAAAATACCTGATTGTTTTGTTCCTATTTTGGAAATTGTACCATGTCCATTTTTGCAGGTCTCATTAGCTTGAATTCGAGTTTGACTCACATTACTAATCAATTATAGAACATAACAGAGCATGATCAATGTCTAACAAGCACACACAAGTACATGCTCCATGTCTTACAGATAATCAATATGTAAACAACTAAACCGTAAACCCAACTATGTTAACTGTCATATTAGGTGAAAGCTATGTTATTCTGTGGAGATTAAGTTCTTGGTCTCAAGTTCTTAAAAGCTTTCTTTGAATTGTCTATATAAAATGTTTTTTATTTCGCTCTCTCTTTCTCTTTTTGGTGAAAATTTCTTATTAATCCAATCATTTAATTTAGCTCTATTTACAAAAATCTACTATAGTCATTTAGCCTCTGTTATAGGCAATCAGAATGAATAATCTTTGTGCCTTTGTGGTTATTACTATCCACTAATAGGGTTCATCATTCCAAATTTTAAGTTGGGTTATTTTAAGGTATTTTTGTTGGATATTATAGAAGAGATTGTCTATTTGTTAAATAATTAGAAAATATTCAATGCAAAGCAGATTTTGTTAAATGGGTATAGAATTTGATGTGTTTGATTTTTTTTTTTTAATTATTGTTTGTTTTTATTTATTCAAATTGGGAATCTATGAGTTATGGGTTATGAATTATGGATTTTAACAAATTTCTCAAATCAAATGATAGTATGGGATTAAGGGGTTTGAGGTTTTATCGACAAGTATTGCAATAGGTTACTATAGTAGACACTCATTAAACAATAAATTTAGGGATATAAAACTTTTTTTATGTGTTAAATTCTTAATTTGTAGATTTTATTTTATCAATTCAAGAGCTGCACTTATCAATTTGAAAAAAAAAAATTAATTAAAAAAGACCAAGAGCTCTATATTGGGGAACATATTCAATTTCAGGTGTATTAACAAATTCTGCTAGTTTATAATCAATTATATATTTTTTTAATGTTCCATAGCATTTTTATAATCAATATAGGAGGTAAATTGTAAATTACACCCCTAAAGTTTGGGGGTGATTAGATTTTACACCGTAAAGTTTCAGAATTTAAATTTTACCCCCTAAAGTTTGAAGGTGTTTGGATTTTACACCCTGATATTTCAGAATTTGGATTTTACCCACTATATTTTAGGGGTGTTTGGATTTTACTCCTTTAAGTTTGGGGATGTTTGGATTTTAAATCTTAAAGTTTCAGAATTTTGAGGTGTAAAATCCCAACACCCCCAAACTTTAGGGGGTAAAATCCAAATTCTGAAACGTCAGGGTGTAAAATCCAAACACTCCAAACTTAAGGGGGTAAAATCCAAATTCTGAAACTTTAAGGTGTAAAATCTAAATACCCCCAAACTTTAGGGGTGTAATTTGCAATTTACCCTAATAACAATTACTATATCAAACTTTTTTTTTCTTCATTTCATAACATATAACTGTTTAATATATGTTTTAGCTATATAGTGTTACTAGTCGCTAACCCGTGCGATGCACGGGAAAGTTATTGAGTATAATATAAAATTTAATCTTGGCTTATTTTACTACAACACCAAAATTGAATTTGTAAAATAAAATCATGTAGCTAAAACATTTGCTAACAGCTATACGTTTTAGAACCATCTAAAAGTGACAACATTGTCTCAACACATACAAACATGATGAATATATCATCGTTCATTATAAATAAAGAAAATTTAGAAAATATATAACATGTGATTGAGTTCTAGAATTAAAGAAAAACTGATTTCTTGGTGTTCTAATTTTCTGCCGTGATTGTTTTTGTAAATCTCTTTTGATTTTTGAACCTATATGCTATGCTACGTTTAATAGATATATATTGATTCACGTTAATCGTAGTAGGCCATGATTATGTTTCTTTGCATCAAGTGCCGTGTCATGCTTTTATATGCATCAAGAATTCGTATGTGTTAAGTTTTGATTTTTTTTTTAAATTCTATTCAATCCTATATCATCATTACAAATCGGCACTGTCATAAATGAATCCTATATTAAATATGGGCCATTTGATCCTATATATTCATGAATACAGATTCAATCCCAAAGATAAATTTTGGGCAGGGTTAACAGACCATGGGCTAAAGCAATATAAGCCCACAGTAAAAGGGTTTTTTTTTTCTTTTTTGTGAGAAAGGTTGAATGTTTCAGTAAAGCAGACCATAAAAGCTTCCACAAGTAAAATCAATACAACGCGTAGACTATCTTGAGAAATCAACAGGTGGACTATCCCTATCATGCATCCATCAACTAAAACCAATACAACAGGTGGACAATCATGCAAAAACAGTAAATTGCCAAAAACATGAGAAAACAACAGGTGGACCATCATTTATACATCAAATAAAACCAATACAACAGGTGGACAACATGCATCCATCAAATAAAAGCAATAGACATGCAGACAAAACCATTAACATCAAATTCTCAGAATATTTAACACCACCTATTCCTTCGTTACCTATTTTGTAAGGTCATTTATCTATTCCCAACAGATAGCAGAACACCTTCTAATGGTGATTGCATTATTGTAAGAAAAGTTGAAATAATTTGTAACATAAGCTTCAAGAGATTAAAGGAGTTTTTGTTTCCTCTTCCTCTTTTGTCGATCTGTAATAGGTGTGAGCTGTACATCACTTGCATCATTTGTAGGATTAGCATCTTTTTCACTTGGTAAGTTGTTGTCAGAATTATTTGTAGCATCGCTCATATAATACTGTTAAAAGAATATGGTGTAAATTTTATTATGATATGAATAAGTAACATTAAAAATATCTAATTCTTTTATTTAAATTTAATATAAAAGTACTCACATCAGTTATTTGATCAAGTTTAACTGAATTGTCAATCTGCATAACAGGATCAAAAACTTTCTTTACTGTGTAGATCTCCCATCCTTGTTTGAGGTTATAATCATTGAGTTCCAATTGGAAGACAAATGTTTTCCCAATAAGGTTTGCTATTTGCATAGGCAGGTCAAACTCTTCAGGTACCTTGTAGAAATAGTAGGACATAAATTGTAAGTTCAATTATACTAAAGAATATATTAAGTACTATTTGTGAATTTCAAATTCTGACCTGTGAACATTTATTTATAAGTTCTTTTGCTGATATATGGAGTAATTTTTCAGCCATAGAATCAAATAAAATGAATGTTGCCAATCCTGTGTCATCTTCAACTTTCAGTTCAATTCTATACCTGAAAGAACGCATGGTAGATATAATTTTAATTAAATTTTTTTTCTCTTTTCTTTATATATATATATATATATATATTTATACTTTTATATTATACATACCTTGGGATTGGGAAGCCTGCCAGTTTGTTACAAGATCACACCACAAATGTTCACCTCTTGGTTTAACCTTTCTACGACATATTTCGCATGACATAAAGTACCAACCAAAAGCTGTTTCAATTTTTGTAATCTTTCCATGGCAGGTGAAGATAGTCTCCTAGAATTTCAAATTTATTGAATGATTTATTTGTAAAATTTAACATGCCATTGACAATTTCATTTTAGAATTTTTCTTTTGAAGAACTTTTCCCTTACCTTATTTTCAAAGTTCCAGACCATGTTTAATATTTCAATTATGGTTCTTCTGCTATTGTTCATCTCTTCTTCAATTGTTCTCTGTGGCTTAAATTGTCTTGGCAGCTCTTCTATAAGATGATCATTTTTCACTTCCCTATGATTGTAACATAAAGAAGTTAGTATAAGCTTGCGTATACTATAAAATATTATATAACATATATTGCTAAAAAGATATAGATTACTTACTGATCCATAAACACAGAAGTCTCTGGAATCTCCAAATTTATATAAATTTTTGTTCCACTTGTAGATGATAAGTTATATTCCCCTACATTTATATGGAGGAATTTTTTAAAATGCACATATAATTTATTAATGTAGTTATAAATATGCAAATAAAAGAAACAATGTACTGACCTTTAAAAGTTTTCACAATTAGACATGTAGCAACTATAATAAAAGGTCCTGGATTCCTTTTGAAGAGGTTATCATCAATTTCATTTGCAACTGGTCCCCAAAGGGTAAGCTTTATTTTATTTTCTCTGTTCAAATATTGTTATTAATGTAAATTTATATTATATATATTCAATGTATTGGAACTTGTAAGAATTAAAACGTACTGTATAGTCATGACAGTTATGTTCCTCATTGCAACATTTGATCCTTTAATGTTAGGATGTTCAATTGGACCGATAGCAACCACTTTTGCAATAATATCTATGCAACATAAAAATTCTAATGTTAGTTATTTTCATTTATGATAATGATATAATTTACTTTATATAACAACAATATAATGTAAGATGTTCTAACAATAATAGAATGCAAAATTTATATTCAATTAATTTAATACCTGATAGCTGGACATGGTTGTTAAGTTGTTGAACGATGGTGTTGTAGTCAACAAATTCAAATTTATGATGAGGTATATTGACTTCAGTTTCTGTTAATTCTTGAATGTTGGTTGTTGGCAAGAATATGATCTTATGCTCATTTTGAATTGGCCTATAGAATTCATTGCAAGTACCAACTTCAAAGTTTGATAATGCATACAGCTGCCCTTCTTTCAGAAAAGGTTTGAGTTTTTTTGAAATATTCTTATGAATGGTAGAATGTATTGCATTATTCTGCAAGCAAAAGATGTTAGTTGAAGGTATATAAAGTGAATAATATATATAATGTATAAGAAATGTTTTGATGTGTTTTTTTAAAAACTTATACAAACCTGTTCATCAATGAGAATCATATCTGAACTAATAATTTCTTGATTGTTTCTATTTACAGCATCCCACATCCTTGATACTCTAATTTTGATTTTGGACTTGCCACTCTTGTTTGAAAGCTGATTAAGAAAACTGAACTCCATCATCTTTAAGTTTTTGACCTTTGCCTGCATACATCATTCAATATGACAGTTAGTGAAATAAAGTGATGGCATTTCGATAGTAATCAAACATTTAATTTATAGTTTCATTTCTTTAGCAGTAACCAGGTAGAATAATAATTAATAAATAAACTCAAACACATTAATAAGTCTGTTATCTTTAAAGTTGCAAGACACGTAATTATTATTATTTAATTCTAGTAACTATTTAAGTCAAAAACCATATTGGTTTGAATTTTTTAAATGAATGAGGTCTGTTTCTATTTAATCATCGACCATACAATTGTTATAGCAGTTAAAGTGATTTTTCGACATGTTAAGTACTACAAATATTATACCATTACAATTGTAAGTTTGAGCTAAAGCTTGAAAGACAATGTATTTTGTATGCCTAAAGGAAGTAAAGACACCGCAACAATTTAAATAAGAACTAAAAAGGAAGAGTTGTACAGATGTATATATGACCTTTTAACATATAAATTTCATTTTACCTTATATGACCAACAACTTATATAAGTTTGGTGAAAACCTCCTTGTACACAATATTTTTTGTTTCACAACTTTGATCAGTTTCATCTTTAATTATGCGGAACTTCAACCCATTTCTGCTTGTACTCTAGAAACTGCAACATACAATTGCCCATGACTGAAAACTGTTTTAGGCAAATAAACTCCCACATGTTTCAATGACTGTCCTTGGCTTTTATTTATTGTCATTGCAAAACACACAGAAATTGGGAATTGTCTCCTCTTTAGAACAAAAGGCCATTTCGAATCATTTGGAGATAATGTTATCCTCGGAATGAACACGCATGTGCCTATATTAGTGCCAGTAATAATTTTTGCTTCTATAACCCATGTAACCAGGTTTGTAATAATCAGCCTTGTTCCATTACAAAGCCCTTCATTCTGGTTCAAGTTTCTAAGCAACATAATAGGTAAGCCTACTTTTAATGTCAACTTCTGATTTGGCAATCCTGAAAATTTTAAGCTGTTTAAAAACTCAATAGGGTATAAAATGTCTTGATCAGGAACATTTAAAGAAGCCTTGCAAATAGAATCTGAACTCAAATATTCATGTTCTACTCCATTTATTGATGAAATAATTTAGTCATTTAACTCCTCTAAAACTTCATTTGTAGGGCCAAGAATTGCCCTTTCTTGAATGTAACTTGCATCCATGTATTGAGCATCCAAATCAGGGTATGTGCTATTAATAATATCTTCCAGTGGATTTTGTGTAGGTTGGATGATTAGATCATGAGGAATTGTAATGTTATTGTCACCATCACCTTCTCCCAAATCACCATTACCTATTTTTAAAATCCATTCACTAAAGTCTTGTATAGATAATTCTTCTATTTCACTCATATTGTTCTGCATAAGTCTCATATTTTGTTGTAGTTTAAACACATGACAATAATTCCATAAGTGTGACTGACAAATTGCGGATTGGACAATATCTTCACGTCTTCCCTTTTTCACAACTGGAAGTATTTGCCGAAAATCACCACCTAAAACCACAACTTTGCCACCAAAAGGTTTTTCCAAATTCGTTGGATCTTCAATTTGCAGTATATCTTGAAGGCTGCGATTAACAACTTCAAAGCAATTTCTGTTTGCCATTGGTGCCTCATCCCAAAGTATTATACTTGTTTTCAAAAGAAGTTCTGCTGTCTATGTTTTTTGCTTTATTTCACAAGTTGACTCATCATTGACATTAATCGGGATGTGGAATCGTGAATGTGCTGTCCGGCCACCAGGAAGTAAAAGAGCAGCAATACCTGAAGAAGCAACTGCAAGAGCAATTTTTCCTTTTGATCTTACAGTAGCCAAAATTGTTCTATAAAGGTATGTTTTTCCCGTTCCACCATGACCATAGACAAAAAACATGCCCCCACTTTCAGAAAAAACAGCTTCCATTATAGAATTATAGATATTTCTTTGTTCATTATTGAGGCCAGATATCAAGATCTCATGTTCTCTTTGCAAACTTCCTATATCATATGACATTTCTTCTTCAATAAGTCTATTTCCTTTATGAATAAGAATATTTACATCTGGCTGAGGCATTTGAGGATAGTCTTTCAAAGATTTCCCATATTGTTGGAGGATTTGATCAATTTCATACAAGCCATAATTTTTCAATTGACTATCAGATAATATCAAATCATGAAAATGGGAGATATTTCTTTGTCTATTAAGTATATCTTCAGTAAGAATTTTCCAATTAGAATCCCATAAAGTTAAAGGATCAGATACTTCACAAAACATGAGTATGGTAACAAATAGTTGGCGTAATGCTTGCCACTGGCCCAATGTGCAGCTTCATTTATGCATTCATGCCACTCTTTATCATCATCTAGCAGCCCAAGTGCATAACATGCATCTTTATAAGTAGGATAAGTAATATTTTTTACCGTCATTATCTCTTTAAAGTTTTTCGGGCCTTTGACAATGTTAAGCAACATTCTCAAGTAAAATCGATCTCCATTTGAAGGGTGAGCATTATATACTCTTCCAATACATTTTCTACCTTTTCTTCGTTTCCATTGCCTAACATTTTGATGCCATACCCATTTTGTAGGAAATTCAGCATAAGTTAACTCACGAGCATCTTCAAAAGCTTCATTAGTTTTCATCCATTCAGTAAATTTTGTGTCTTTGATTCCTGGCCTTTGTAAAATGTTGTCCAAATTTGCATTTTCTGGATATATAATGGGATTTTCATTTTCCAAATGAAAGTTTAATCTTTCAACTGGTGGATTTCGAAACTGAATCAGAAATTCAAATATTCTCCAACATGCTTCAGAAGCTGAAATATACCTACAGTCCAAATATGCTTTGGTCTCATCAACAACAATGCTTGGTTGTTGTTCGTCATTATCAGTACCTGGTAGATTCTCTTGTAAAACAATTGTGACTCTATCTGGTCCCTTATTTATGTATTTAAATAAATATTTAATCGATCGAGATCTATTGCACCATTCCACATTCAAATGTGACTGGTACTTTACCAATAAGTCTACATTATATGGCACAACATACCGATTATCCAAAGTAATTCCATTTTTTACTATTGTCTTCCCATCATTTCTTCTTCTATAAATGGGGAAACCTTCTTCATCGATAGTTGTCTCTTCATTCTCTTCATAAAATTTTTTTGGAAAATGTTTTGTACATTTATCATTAACCATACAAGGTGATCTTGGGTTTGCATATCCACATGGCCCATGCATCATAAATTGTTTTACATCTTCATAAGCAATTGGATCTTCATGTGGATCTGGTATTTCTGCTGTAATAATACTGTCAATGTCTGCTGGGCTTGGGCACTTATCTTTTGGATCCAAGAAAAGGAGAATATGTGCATGCGGAAGTCCTCTTTTCTGAAATTCAATTGTGTATACTACTGCAATGACTCTTCCAAATTGGGATTCATGCCTCAAATCATGTAATAATTCATCCAACTTTATTTTAAAAACCCTTGTTACAATATCTGGTCGGTCATTAACATTTTGGCCTTTTATAAATTCCAAGCACTGTGTGATTTCAGACCATTTTGGATTGCAAGTAAATGTCATAAACAGATCTGGATATCCCACCTTTCTACATATAGCCATTGCATCTTGATAGTTTTGAGCCATGTATCTTGGGCTTCCAGTAAAAGAGGAAGGTAAGATGATCCGCTTTCCTACTGTTTTTGGATTTGTATCACCACGAAGCACAGCATCTTTAAGCCCACCATATAGTTCAGATCTTAATTTCAATTGGTTTTGCCTTACCCATTGTAATCTTTCCTCTTCAATGGAAGTATAGGCATCGACTATGAATTGTTGAAAAAGCCTTCCACCAAGCAACAATGTGTTACCTTCATGAGATCTTTGTTGAAGTCTAAAAGCATAATATTCCCTCATTGTTATTGATTCCCTTTTTTTAGATCTTGTTCCATCAAAATTCTTATAAGGTATATTAGATCTATACCCATCCTCACCATAAGGAAAAAGCAATGGATATTGTAAAGCCATATAGCTCGGATGACTTCCATATATACGTTGCAATCCCGAACTCTGGTTTTCAACAATAATATCCCTTTCACAATTTTCGGTATTTAAATCTCCAACAATAATACCAGCAACTTCAGAAGTATCAGGCAAGTTATATTGTCTAGAATCAGAATTGCGACTTCCAATAAGCCGTATCCTTACATCATGCATATTAGACTCATTGAATCTGTCCCTAGCCATCCAGAAGTACTTGACCAATTGATTGCAATTGTCTAACATATTCAATAATCCAATGACAATATCTATATCCACATCTTTTCTATGATCACCAGATGTAATGGCATCAATTCTATTTGCTATCTCATTCTTAGTATCATAAATATAGAGCTGTGCAAATTGTGTCTTTTGGCCATCAACTGGAATAAGAGATCCAATTTTGTGATGATTTTGGCCATTTAGACGGAAAACATATGGAGCAGTACCATTATTCACTGAACGATCTATATTACCTCCCAAAGAAGTGAAAGCGAAGAGAGAATTATAGATTCTTATCCCCATTCGAAATTTGTTTGATCTCTGATCATTGCTCATGCTAAGCAATCTTTTAAGAAAAGGTGGAGGATCCTTCAAAAACGGAAGTTCAACTCTGCCTTCTGAGCAACATAAACTGAATTTAGGCTTCTTAGGCTTTCTAGATTCTCTCCTCATACCAAAGTTGAGCTCCACAGTGTTCACATACTTGTGTTGGAGGTCCTAAATTCATTGCGTCCATAAATTTTCCTACAAAAAAATTGAAGGATCATTTTTTGGGAACCTAATATTTAAGGTTGGTATTGAGGACTAAAAATTGTAATACTTACGATGTTTTCATCTAGGGTCAGAGGTTGAAAGATTATTTGATTCTCTATCAGAGTCATCACACAAATCATGTTCAACAACTGTAATATTCATTGTTGAGCTTTCATTCTCATTTGTCTGTTCCAAGTCTAAGATGTAAGCAAAATCAAAAACGAATTCTTCAAAGAAAAAATACTATTTAATATATTAGAACTCTTAATATACCTTCAGCTGCAGCAGATTGAATGCTACCTTCTAGCAAAGGCAATTGTTGCTCAGTTATATTGGTGGTAACACTTCCATCTTCATTCACAATAGTTCTTCCTAATATATTCACTAATGAGTTTCTATTTTCAGCTTCTGGATTATATTGTCTCCGTCGAGTTCTTCTTACAAATATTTCATCATTGCTTCCAGAATGCAATGATTGTGTTTCATGAATAGTGGTGTGCGACAATACGTTCCAAGAAATTGAGTCTCTTTCTATTGAAACTTCTCCTTGTAAAGCATCACCACAAGATAAGGGACTGGATACACCATCAGAAACATTTCTTTTTTTATTTAATAGCATTCTTCTAGTTACTGAAACATCTGAAAGACTTCCGTTTAATGAAGAATTTGTAAATTTGGTAGGTACATTTCTGTCTCTTTTCTGTGATAGAATCAGTTTTCTTCTCGCTCTTGAAAATAAAGTGGACTCCATACTAATTTTATAAAAAACATAGTATTTTGTTGAAGATGACATTAATAATTATTCTGAATATGTAGAAAAGAAATGCAACATAAACTTAAAAAAAAAAATTAGAGCAATTGTTAACAAACCTGGACTTGACATAGTTAACTATGCAGCTCTTTCCTTCAAAAGTATGCAGCTCTTTATCCAAAAATGAGAGGACCTGCAAAATAAGTTTTTTTAAAACTTTTTAATTTTAAAATTTAAACTATCAATTAGGTTCATAAGCCATGTTCACCCAAATTCTAAGCCATGTTCACCCTGGATCTGCTTAGAAACAGCCATTTGCTTTCTATCTTTAATGCATTACAGATACGATATGGCTTCAAACCATTGGCAGGAGGAGTCACATGTTCCAAAAGAAACCATTGGTGTTCTAGTTTTCTACCGTGATTGTTTTTGTAAATCTCTTTTGATTTTTGAACCTATATGCTATGCTACGTTTAATATATGAGATATATATTGATTCACGTTAATCGTAGTAGGCCATGATTATGTTTCTTTGCATCAAGTGCCGTGTCATGCTTTTATATGCATCAAGAATTCGTATGCATTAAGTTTTTATTATTATTTTTTTTAAATTCTATTGAATCCTATATCATCATTACAAATCGACACTGTCATAAATGAATCCTATATTAAATATGGGCAATTTGATCCTATATATTCATGAATACAGATTCAATCCCAAAGATAAATTTTAGATAGGATTAACAGACCATGGGCTAAAGCAATACAAGCCCACAGTAAAAAATTAATGCAAGAGTAAGTAAGGCATTTTATCAAACACATGGTATGCACAAAATTTCAATGTCTTAGTTATTAACATTCGTTATTATTAAGAAAAAAAATAAATTAAAACAGAAATACACAACCTGTTGACAAATTGCACAGTTCCTGTAATGCTAGAAACCCAACTCTACCATGGCCTTTATATTTCTCATCAACATGTCTAACATTTGTTTTTAAATCGCCAAAGCAAACATATTATATTTACTGCATTTGTTTTAGTGTTGCATTGTAAGGTTGTCTAAAGTTGTTGTTTGAAAAAGGAATAATAATAGAAAAGAATAAACCAGTTACCGTAATGATTTTGCTGGGTTACTCTGTTTTTTTCTCCACAACCTTTGCTGGGTTTCTTCTCACAGAGGGAAAAAACAAAACAAAAATCAAAAAACGAAAAGTCAACAATGTGGGTTTGAAAGAGTTAGACCAACTAATGCAAGTATAAGCAAGAGCAACTAATGTTTGTGAAGGACCTTCGCTGGGTTTGTTCTCGCAGCGGGAAAAAAAAATAGAAAACTGAAAAATGGAGAGAAGAAAACAAAAGGCAAACCAAAAGTAGTTACCCAACGTTACTATGTAATCCAACATCAAAATCAATATGACAACCGAAAGTAATATTAACGCAAATCTGAATATAAATCGCACAATAACAATATTTCTATCAAATTAGTGGAAGGTTACCGTAATGATTTTGCTGGGTTACTCTGTTTTTTTTCTCCACAACCTTTGCCGGGTTTGAAAAGTGAACAGTGTGGGTTTGAAAGAGTTAGACCAACTAATGCAAGAATAAGCAAGAGCAACTAATGTTTGTGAAGAACCTTCGCTGGGTTTGTTCTCGCAGTGGGAAAAAAAAAACAGAAAACGGAAAAATGGAGAGAAGAAAACAAAAAGCAAACAAAAGGTAGTTACCCACTGAAAGTAAATAAACAAACGACCGAAAAGATACATTGTTCTATGTTTTAATGGTAGACGTGGCATTAATTTATGTAACCACATGGCGCAATGAGGTAAGGTCAACAAAAGGTCAAACGTTTTGGCTATTAGTTATTATATAGATTTATAAATACAATATCTGCATTTGTAGTAAAATAAACCAAGATTAAATCATATATATCATACTCAATAAATTTCCCGTGCATCGCACGGGTTAACGACTAGTTAACTTGAACAATGATACACTAATGTAGTAGCTTATGTATAACATAAAAGCTAGCTAACTAACTTAACAACTATAACTACCTTCTAACAAACAGAAAGACTATAACTAAGCACACACATGCACAGCACATGCTTATTACTAGACTAATCTACATACAGTTTAACTAACAGTATTAACAACTACAACACTACATGTCGTTTAGCCTGGTCTTTCTTCATTTTCTATGTCTTTGCTCACTTCTCACTACAACAAAATGTATTTTTAGTGACGAAAATTAGTGAGGAAATATTTTTCATCACTAAAAATACAGCTTTAGTGACGACATATGAATTTCGTCACTAATAATGAAAAAAATTATAACATTTAGTGACGAAAAATAAATTTCGTTGCTATTGTGATCTGAAAAATGGGTGCCAGGGGAGGGAAACTTTGGCGCGAGTTTAATTAATCTATAGTAACGAAATATTTCGTCGCTAAAAGTTGAAATTTTTAGTGACGAAATATTTCGTCACTATAGGTATTACTGTGGATAGTATTAGTGACGAAAATCCTTTCGTCACTATAAGGAAGATTTTTCGTCACTAAAAATAATAATAATTTTGCACTTATATGTTTTTAGTGACGAATCACAATTCATCACTAAAAATATGATTTAGTGACGAAATATGAATTTCGTCACTAAAAAACTTAACAAAGCCTAGTCTTTAGTGACGAAACTGGAATTTGTCACTAAAGACTTAAAAGCCTAATTGCAATACCTGGCACTCTCTGAGCCATTTCGGTCTTTTAAGTTCAAAGGGTCAAAACATTTCACAAACAGTTCACAAACATTTCACTCAAAGCAGTCAAAAAAAAAAAAAAAAAAAAAAAAAAAAACCAAACGGCGATTAAGCTCCCAAACCCAAACCACCGTCGCCGTTGATCTCAGCCGTCGCCGATGAAGCTTAAACCGTCGCCGATGAAGCTCCATTAAGAGCAAACCTTGCGACGATCTTTGCAAGATCCATCTTTGCGACGATCTTTGCGACAATCCATCGGCGACAATCCATCGTCTTCACTCAGTGATGGTTCCTTGAGACGAACTCAGACGGCGACGATCCTTGCGACGGACTTGACGACGATCCTTGCGACGAACCATCGGCGACGATCCATCAGCGACGATCCATCATTTAGCGTTGGGTTGCGTCGTCGCTATTGTCTAAACTTGCCGACTCCTCTTCGCCGACACATTCCAACCGACCCTTTGCATTCCCACCGGATTCAACCCATGTAAGTTCTTCAACTTGATTTTTTTTTTTTTCAACCCATGTATGAGGTTTTCTTATTTTTCTCCATTTTGATTTTGATTTATTTATATTTTTTGGTTTGTTTATTTTTCTCATTTTTATTTTGGTTTGTTTATATTTTTTCTCCATTGTTTAGTGATAAAAGGAATTTGAAAAGTGAATTAAGTGAATTATGTTTCTTTATTTGGTTTTTTATTTTTATTTTTAAATGTTGGTACTGTTTCTACATGGTCCTCTCTCTGTTTCTCGTAGAATTTTGTTAATGAAGGCCATTAGAACCTGTTATAATGGTGTTGAATTGGGTTCTTTTGTAGGACTATTTTCAGTTTTCACCAGAGCACTGTATGAACTACTGGCTAAGAGAAAGAAAAAGCTGTTGTTCTTAGACCAACAAAGGTACGTTCTCTATTATCATATTTCACACCAAAATTTTGAGACTAATAGACTTGGTTGTTATTATTGTATCATGGGCATCAATGATTCACACCATTTGGAGAAGTTCCTTAGAGCATGTTTCAGCTCTGCTAGATAGCTTTGATTCCTTGAACTTCTGTAAATTTAAATTGTTACTCCTTTTCACTGCATGTGTTTCAGCTACACTAATGGTTTTGACCCTTTGAACTTTTTGAGTTTTTGTTCTCTTGCACTTAAAATTTTTTTGGTGGGGTACTTTTTTCTTGTTTGTGTAATGGTGCTGCATAATGGTGTTTTCTTTTCTACTTTCCTTTTTTTCCCCCCAAAATTATTAATTGTGGTTTTCTACTTTCCTTTTTGACCCTTTTTTTATTTTTATTTTTATTTTTATTGGTTTGCTTCTTGGTTTCCCCCCAAAACATTTCTAAAGGAGCTTTGCTGTGTAGTTTGTGAAATTAAGGAGGTGGGTTTGTTTGAAATCTGGGTTGGACATGGCTACAGGGGTTGGATGTTGGATGAGGAATTTGGATGACTACTGTATTACATGTGTAAGCTATGAGTTTGTGTAATAACTTATGAGATGATCATTTTCAAGACTGAAGTACTTATAAATTTAACTTTTCTTTTGCAGGCTAAATTCACATTGTTTGCAATAATTTTGGATTTTTTCTGAAAGTTGTAAGCTTAGCTTGAGCAAAGTAAGTAAATTTTAGTTAAAAACATTATAAAAATCTATACTTGTGATGTTGGAAATTGGATTTGTGGTGGTATGCTATGTTGGAGCAAGCGGGTGGCTTGCATGGTGTTATAAGGTGGTTTAAATACATATTAGGAGTGTTTTTCAGTTCTTGCAAATGTGAATGAGAATTGTTGATTAGATGTGATGAATAGTATTTTATTTGATTTAAATACTTGTAAAATTCTATACTTGTGATGTTGGAATTGGTTTTGTGTTGGGTTGTTGTGTTGGAGCAAGCGGGTGGCTTGCATGGTGTTATAAGGTGGTTTAAACTAATATTAGGAGTGTTTTTCATTTCTTGCAAATGTGAATGAAACTTGTTTATTAGATGTAATGAATAGTACTTTAATTGATTTCAATACTTGTATTTAAACATACTTATATTTAGAAAAAAAAGAAGATTTTTTTAAAAGTTAAATATATAATTTTAGAAGTGGGATAATTGGGCTGAGCTATTAGCCGCATTAGTTGGTAAATTGACATGGGTAACAATGGTGACTTCACCCTTAATTGTCGAAGATAAAGTTGCAAATTTACCTAAAAAAAGAATGATCTCGAACTATCGGATTACTACCTGGCAACTTTATCACGGGATCTCGTATATAGGTCAAACATCAAGCTTTCATGGACACTACACCTTGCACATTTCCTTTCCATAATGACCATATAGATTGTTTTTTACCAAAACATCATACGGTTTCTAAAAAGTTCCTTCACGCTTTTATTATATTATTTCTTTCCCATAATGACCATATAGATTGTTTTTTGCAAATGTGAATGGAACTTTTTGGTTAGTACTTTATTTTCTTTCTACAACTTATATATTAGGAGTTGTGATTTTAATTTATTGGTGTGGTTACTCTTAATGCATTGTTAGAAATGTTTCTTATAACATAGTTAATGTTTTTACTTCACGATTTTAACGAAGTATTGTTTTTATATTTGTGCAGATTTCTTATTAGTGGCTTTTAGGGGATTTACTTTTGGCATTACTTGAAGACATATGAGGACATCTTCCATTAGTTCTAAATAGGGTTTAGGTAGAGTTATTGTATGTATTGTAGACAATTATTGTATGGAAGGAGTTTGAATTGGATACTTGTTTTATTTTTTACTTGTGGAATGTATGGATCATTTTTTATAAATGTGTTGTTGAAATAAATGTGTTATTCAAATGTGAGGTTTTAATAATGTAATGACAGGTTACAGGTTAATATCAAAGTCATGAAAAAAATAAAAACAGAAAATAAGTTTTAGTGACAAATTTTTTCGTCACAAATATAGCAACAAAAAATTGTTTTAGTGACGAAAATTTCGTCACTAAATATAGCAAAATTTTGTAAGAAATGGTTTTAGTGACGAAAATTTTCGTCACTATATGTGCCTGGATTTTCTTAAAAATAGTTTTAGTGACGAATTTTTTCGTCACTATATGTACCCGAACATAGTTTTAGTGACGAAATTATTCGTCACTAAATATGATTTAGTAAACTAAAGTGTTTTTAGTGACGAAATATTTTCGTCACTGAATAGTGTTTTTAGTGAGGAAAACATTTAGTAACGAAATGTTTTCGTCACTAAAAGTTTTTTTTTTTTTTTTTTTTAAATCAAATCGGACTTTTAGTGACGAAATTTTTCGTCACCAGGACTTTTAGTGATAGGGCTACAATGACTAAATGAGTTTCGTCACTAAAAGTCCAATTTCGCCACTAAAGGTCCTCAGTGACGAAAAATTGGACTTTTAGTGACGAATTTTTTCGTCACTGAAAATACATTTTGTTGTAGTGTCTGATTCTGATCTGGCTTCTTTATCCTTCAGCCTTGATCTGTGATTTATACTCCCCTTCAAGATGGACATCAAGAGAACGAATATTGAAAATGCCCATCTTGACAAGTAGAGCTGAAAACTGAATTTGGATGCATAGTGAACATTGAAATTAAAATATGGAAAAAGATTAAAATTTTCAAACCCAATTTTGCTTCCAAAAGAATCTAAACCATATACTCATATAACATTCAGGAAATTGAAAACTCTGCTCCCTATATTTTCAAATAGCAAACAAATTGAAACATGGTGGTTCTTTTTATAAGCATGGTGGTTCTTTTTAATCTACTAATTCTCCCAAAGGGTAACTCCCATTGAACCTTCAAATAAAAAGCTAATGTCTTTGGTTTTTTTTTTTTTTTTTTTCCCTAAGTTTCCTGTATGAATAGCAATCCTAATGTAATTTTGTTTAATGGAAAAATCTCTTTCATTACTTTCTTTTTTCTTGGAATCTCTTTCATTACTACTGATAATAATCGTAGAGTAATGTCCACGTTTGCTTCATGCTACTATCACCAATCCATCTACCTTGTAAATTTGTAACTGTTAGAATTATATGGTTAAAATTATTAAATTTATTATCTCCTAACAGTTTAAACTTTTGGAAAAATCGATAATTTAACTGTAATGCTCTAGTGGTGGAGAACCAACCTTCATCTCCACAATGCTTATCGTTATGGTTGGACCAAATGCACCATATAATAATGACAAGTATCTCTAGGGCTAAGAAGCATGGACACACATACACGGTCCGATGCATTACAACAAGTATCTCTAATTAATATAAATTTTTAGGTATATTTATATATTTGATGTTTATTGTATTTTTTATAAATGGGTAATAATCCTCAAAGTATTTAAAAACAAATCTAAAATTAATTAAAAAAGAAAAAAGAAATATAGTGCATGATGACCTTACAAGGGCAAGTTTGGTATGTTGTAATAGATCATGTAATGGAATGGTAAATGGTTATTCATGTAGAATAGCTATTTGGTTGCATCTTCATTACATGGAATGATTATTCCATAGTAATAGCCTAAAGATAATTATTATAAAAATGCAACTATTTGGACACTAATGCTACAATTATATAGTGATATTAATTTTTTAGAAAAGGGAAATTACAGTAAATCCACCTGTGGTTTGGTTCATTTTCACTTTGCCTACCCGTGGTTCAAAACTTGACATTTTTCCCACCTAAGGTTACTTTCGTTAGGACTCCGTTACCCACCTCTACCTTTGCCGTTGGAAAAACATATTTTTAGGGAAAAAAACAAACATAACAAGAATCAAAAAGTTAGGGTTTGTATAAAAAAAAGTAAACCCAATAAACCCAGTACTTCTTCCTTAGTAGAACTCAACCACTTAATCCCACGATTCAACAACCAAAATCTCCACCAAAACCTCAAAACTATTCCCCAAACCTCCAAACTCAAAGCCTTTATCATTAATTTCTTCTGTGATGTTGCTTTTGAAGTAGCCACAAACCTTGACATCCCCACTTACTATTTCTTCACCAATAGCACAAGTTTCCTAGCTTCATTACTATACCGCCCCACTTTGTATAAGAAAGTGGATAAAAGCTTGAAAGATCTTGTAAACACGTTTGACTTGCTTGAAACAAAAGTTAGGGTTTGTATCCAATCAAACCCAATAAACCTAGTTCCAACTTCAACTTCAAACCCAGTAAACCCAGTTCCAACCCACCCCCAATTCCAACTTCAAACCCACCCTGAATCCCAACCACAATAGCAAAACACTTGAATCATCAAATCCAAAACATCAAGTATCTAACTCGCTCGTAACCCATAAATCCAATCAACAACGTATTAGTGGTGGATCTGCTTCGCTCTCTCTGGAATTTGGAGAGAATCTTATCAGTCCCTCTCTTGGCTAACTTGATTTTTTGATGGCCTTTCGCTGTGGTGGCTAGTCCTCCTTAACTCCACCATCGGAGAGAGAGAGAGAGAGAGAGAGAGAGAGAGAGAGAGAGAGAGAGAGAGAGAGAGAGCACAGAGAGATGAGAGAGAGATTGTTGTAGAAGAACAGGTGAGAGGAAAGAGAGAGGGAGAGTAGGAAAATATAATATTTATGATGGTTGACTTAGGTTTGATTTTTCTGGGTGTATGTTCTTCATGTTTGTGAATTGTGAGAGACCAATACCACATTTTAATCTTGTTTTTCTTTTGTTTTGTTTTGTTTTGTTTTTTTTTTTTTTTCTTGTTTTGGGAGGAGAGAGACATAAAATGGGAGTAAAAAGACTTATTTACCCCTATTTTTAAATAGAGGTGGGTAACAGAGACTAAACGGAAGTAACCTCAGGTGGGAAAAGTGTTAAGTTTTAAACCACAAGTAAGCAAAGTAAAAATGGGCCAAACCACAGGAGGGTTTACTGTAATTTCCCCTTAAAAAAATTATAATGAAACTATTAAGCTATTAAAATATTAAAGGAAAAAATGCAAATTACACCCTTTAGGTTGGTCAATTGTGATTTTAGTCCTTTAATTTTCACTTTGGTCATTTTAATCCTCTAAGTTTTGTGAGAGACCATGCCTCTAGCCCAACTTTCAAATTTAAATAAAAATTAAAAAAAGGTTTGGCATAACCCACTCAAATGGGTGTAGTCATGTTATCGCTTCTTGAGAAAAGGTGAAGGTTCTACTAATGTTATCATCCCCCTAACTAGGTCAAGATTTTTAGAATGGAATCCCCACTTATTTAATTAGAATAATAAGAAAACCAAATTGAAAAGTACATTTCTTTGTTGATGAATTGAAATTGTACGTGTAATACCCAAAAATTTTAAGGTCTAGCAATTCTTATCTTATAAATATGTATTTTATTTTGAGAATTATGCGAGGGGATCAAATTTTTATCAACTTTTGAGATTGAGGTGAAAATTATATTATCTAAAGAAATAAGTTAAGAAGGGATATTTTGGTAATTGGAACTAGATCAAACCCAAATCACTTTCAACCTTAATAGCCATAACTCCTTTCCCTCCTTTTAGTTTTGACGTTACTTTGAGATCTCTCTCTCTCTCCTCCGTTCACTAGTTCACCCTTGGACTGTTCACACCATTTTTCTTCCACCTACTATCTCACTGTTTAGCTAAAACCTCTGATCACTTTCTGCTCTAATTATTTGATCCATCTAAATCTGCTAGAATTGAGAAAGGTCCTCTTGGTTTGCCTAAGTCCAGGTAATCACCCAAGCATTTTTCCATTCTAAGGCTTTCTTAACTAATACAGTACACAACAAATTTATTTATGCTTTTGAGGGGATAAATTTGGAGTGTAACATTTAATTTTTACGGGGTTTGATATATTGTGTTCTTTTTGGATCAATTTTTTGGATTGGGAATCCTACAGGTTCAAGCATGTATTGGGTTGGGGATGGTCTAAGTGAATTTCTTGATAATAGAAGAGCTTAGGCTAAATGGATAAAAATTACTACAATGAAGGAAGGAGGGTATGGACTAGTTGGACTCTAGGTCCCTAGGATGCTTAGTGAAATCAGTTACTCTATTGAATACATTTTGAGTATTCCTTGAATTGAGGTTTCTAGAGAGGAGTAAATTAAGCTTAGGTAAATATACTTAAATTGGATTAAGTGGCTTTGTTTAAGTCAATGAATTAATTTGTGTGTTGGATTGTAATAGGTTGAACTCCTAATTTTGGTGTCCTTTTAGTATGGCTTTTGGAAGTAAGTAACATTTATCCTAATTGTTTTTATTTTGCTTATTCAACTGTATTTTAGCTACTGAATATTGTTTTACAATTTTATTTCAATTGTTTTAGTTACATTGATTTAAAGTAAAGAATAGCGAATCATCATAAATATATTTGATTACTATATATATGATTTTATATATGTATATTATGAATGAGATATACATTTATTTGAACTATGATCTTGGACAATTTGACTATGTTTTGATCTCTAATACGCAACCAATCGGGGTTATTCATTGGTACCGAAACTAGTTTCATCTGGGGCTTCACTAGTCTATCGTGTTTCTGGACCCAGCTAATGAGGGATATACATTAGCACTAAGCTAATTTCATCTGAATCTAATGCCCAGTCATGAGAATATAGCGCGATCATAGTCATAAAAGATTGTGAAGAATATGAATTTGTTTGAATATTGAATTATTTTAAGTATGTGAAACTTCTTGTATTTATTTTGAAATCCATAGTATGTTATAACTTTTGATATATGTGAAATATTGTAAAATGTATTATTTTGTCAATCTGTATGCTTGTTTCATCTAGTTAGGATTTAGTTAATTATTGAGCTGTAAACTCACCCCCCCCTCCTTTTTTCCCTCCAGATTCAAATTATGAGAAATAGCAAGTTTTGGGGCTTTTTCTGAGGGTGTACGCATGAAAAAAGATTAGGAAATTTTGGAATAAGATGATTTTGTAATAACTAGTATATCTTTTGTTTAATGGTCATGAGATTTGGATTATTGTTTCAATTAATACTTTGGAGATCTTTGACAATTACATTATTGAGGATATTTTTGGATTTATTGACGAAATTTTCTTTGAGGGTAATTTTTAGATTGCTAAGAAGGCCTTGCACACTTGTAGGGTGAAAACTTTATAAGCGTGCAGCCGTTATCACGTGCCTATCTTTATGGTCGGGTTCAGGGTGTGACAATACATCTTTTTTGTGAAGTAACTAAATATTACATGTCTTTGGTCCTAAATACAATATAAGACAAAAGTACGTAACTTTGAATCTGATAGGATACTATGCTTTAGCATTGTATTCTACTTACAAATACTATATAACATTGTATTGTACTTGGTGTATCATTGCATCTGATTGTGCTGAGTTGGCAGGTTCAATTAGTTAGTTGGTTTAGTATTTAATTAGGGATAAGGCATAAAGGCCACATTGGATTGAGGCAATAAGAAATCATATTATTCTTCATTAGATTCTCTCTTTTTGGAGGTCTAAGTCCCCTTGAAGTGGCCTAAAATTCTTTCCACCATTTCCATTAGATGCTTATCAGAATCCTAGTTACATTCTATAAAGATAAACTTATGTGGAAATGAATTGATCAAGAACATTTTATTTAAGTTTGGAGGCTAGATTATAGGATTAGGAATGTGTTAGACACCTAACCTGCCTAGTGAAACCTATTTTCTAGACGTTGGTGACCAATGATCATATCACATCATTTAAACAGTTATAGCATCCAAGAACAAGTGAATGAAGAGTGTAACAATCATTGCTAAACATGATGAAACCTTATTCTAGGCATGCAAAAATAGATCAAAAGAATTGAATTTGAAATACATGGAGAATTTGTGTGTGATGTGATAAACCCTAATCTAGAGAAAGTGACAATGTTATTTAAATTGAAAACCTCTTATCATGCAAAGATTAAGAACAACCTAGATCTAACATGCTAGCTGATCGTGTTTGGAAATAAGCTAACTCCATTCTCGTCCATAAGGGTCGTCCATGGAAGGGATAACAGAAAATGAGCTACATCTTTACTCGTCCTCAAGACGCTCGTCCATATCTCTGCTCGTCCTTGACACACGCTCGTCTATAAAGGGTTTTAGATGGGCTTGATATGGTAACTCTACACCTTTTGGATGACTTCTCGTCCTTCGTTACCTATGACGAGCTTAGCGACGGTTATAGAAAATGGGATCAGAAATTATAACCTCCATGGCAGTTGAGCATACTTCGGACTTTCCAGAGTCCTTAAAGGTCGGAACAGTTATTAAAGAAGTAACCGTTTTTGTTTATGAACCTATAAATACGAATCTTTGACAAAAAAAAGGTAAGTTTTTCTCCAGACACAGTCCCTAGAAGTTTGGATTTTCCCTATTTCGGAATAAGAAAACTAACTTCACCATCGGAGGGTTTGTGACCGGCCAACTCCGGTCTCCTCTGATATTTTGTTTCTCTTTCAGGCACTCAAGTTCATCAAAATCCAAACTTACTGATTTTCCGAGTATTATCAGTTGACGCCGTCTGTGGGAAGAATAAAACGTTGTTTTGTGATTTGTCCTAAGACAAAAAAGTTGAATGGTTCGGACTAGATCAAGGGCTACCAGCCCAGGCCATCAGGAGAGTAAGGATGCTTCAAGTAATCCCCATCGCAACCGTCAATTAGCACCAGTCATGCAACCATCCTCTGTTCAACATATGCAGTCCATGGCGGCCGCCATGGCAGAGTTAACCCGTCAAAACCAGAAGTTAACCAGACAGATTAATTCAAGAAGACAAGGGCATGAAGAATACGTTGAAGGACAGGCCCAAAGCCAAGAAGACATGGGGAATATGGAGCCCGAAAGCCAATCCAGGGGTACCACTTCGCGAAGGGTACCGAACTTAGAAAGGGAAATGGACCAAATGAGGAAGGTCATGGATGAGATGAGGGAAAAAATGAGAAGGACAAATCCGGTGGAGGACTTAGTTCATAGGACTAACTCTCCTTTCACAGCATCTATCAACAATCACCCACTTCCTCCAAAGTTCAAGATGCCTTCTTTGGATTCGTACGATGGAACGCGTGACCCTTTTGACCACATCGCAACTTTCAAGACTACGATGCACCTTCAAGGGGTTCCAGATGAGATAATGTGTAGAGCTTTTCCAACCACTCTCAAAGGGCCTGCGCGAGTGTGGTTTAGCAAAATACCCTCGAATTCAGTAAGTTCTTTCGAATAGTTGAGCAAGTTGTTTGTTAATAACTTTATTGGGGGACAGAGACACAAGTGATCTTCGTCCAGTTTGTTGACCATAGAACAAGGAGAGAATGAAAGCCTGCGGTCCTTCATCACTCACTTCAACAGGGAAGCCCTGACAGTGGATGAGGTGGATGATAAGCTACTATTAGCGGCCTTCCATAATGGGGTTAATTCTGATCTATTCATCCACAAACTTTATGAGAAGGAACCTCAGTTCATGTCTGAACTCGTCCATTCAGCCCAGAACTTTATGAATGCAGAAGATGCGATCATAGCCAAGAAGAGGAAGAGAGCTGATAGAATGGAAGCAAACCCCATGCACCACTCCGAGCAAAGTCCTTGTCCAAAAAAGGGACGGACGGAAGATAAAAAAGACCGGGATGGTAAGAAGGCTGGTCCTTCAGCAAGAAATCAACAGTACACGACATTGAACACACCACTTAAGCAAGTTCTCACGCAAATTAAAGACGATCCTTCCTTAAAGTGGCCGGAGAAAATGAAGGGAGACCCCAATAAGCGCAATAGGAACAAGTATTGTCGCTTCCACAGAGACCATGGGCACGATATGGATTAATGTTTTGATCTAAAGCAGCAAATTGAGAACCTCATTAGACAAGGGAAATTAAGGAATTTCCTTGGACGAGATCACAAGGATGAGAAGTTGAAGGCAAAGGTAGAAGAGTCGTCACGACCTCCGCTTGGAGAAATAAGAATGATCATAGGAGGAGGTTCAACAGGTCAGTCGTCTAGGTCAAGAAAGACGTACCTGAAGGTGGTGCAGAACGTCCAACTCTCTGGATGATCTCCAAAGATGAGGAACACTGAAGAACATGCCATCACATTCACGGACGAGGATGCTGCAAGAATTCATCACCCTCATGATGATGCCATCGTCATCACTTTGCTTATTGCTGACTATACAACTAAGAGGGTGTTGGTGGACAACGGGAGTTCGGCAAACATCTTGTATTACCCTGCCTTTCAGCAAATGAAGCTTAGACGAGATCAACTTCGTCCAGTGAATTCACCCTTGATTGGTTTTGGTGGAACGAAAGTGCAGCCTGTGGGTACCATCATGTTACCTGTGGTGGTGGGGGCTTATCCACAACAAGTAACCAAGGATGTAAATTTCCTTATGGTTGATTGTTCGGCGTCCTACAATGCCATAATTGGAAGGCCAACTTTAAATAGTTGGAAGGCAGTTACGTCTACTTACCATCTATCAGTCAAGTTCCCTACGGAGTACGGGGTATGACAAGTACAAGGAAATCAACTAGCAGCTAGAGAATGCTATTTAGCCATGCTGGCCATGGATGAATAGGTCCAGATGATGAACATTGAGGAAAGGAGAGTTGTGCCAGAGCCCACTAAAGCGTTGGAAAACATTTCCTTGGACAAAGATAATCCCGAAAAAAGTACCAGGGTAGGGGCAGATTTAGAAGAGAAGATTAAGAAGGATCTCGTTCGTTTCCTAAGGGAGAATATTGATGTGTTTGCTTAGAGTCATGAGGATATACCAGGTATAGACCCAAGTGTCATTACTCACCGCCTGAATGTATATCCTTCTTCTAAACCTGTGCGACAGAAGAAGAGGGTGTTTGCTCCTGAGAGAGACAAAGTTATTAAAGAAGAGGTACAAAAGTTGACCGTAGCGAAGTTCATCCGAGAAGTTTATTATCCAGACTAGTTGGCCAACGTGGTGATGGTCAAGAAGGCAAACGGTAAGTGGAGAATGTGTGTAGACTTCACCGACCTAAACAAGGCCTGCCCCAAGGATAGTTACCCGTTGCCTCGCATCGACCAATTGGTAGATTCCACTGCGAGTCACAAGTTGCTTAGCTTTATGGACGCTTTCTCTAGATACAATCAGATAAGGATGGACAAGGCAGACCAAGAGAAAACATCCTTTGTCACCAATCAAGACTTGTTATGTTACAAGGTGATGCCTTTCGATTTGAAGAATGTAGGGGCAACATATCAGAGGTTGGTTAACCACATGTTTCGTCCACAGATTGGGCGGAATGTAGAAGTCTATGTAGATGACATGCTAGTGAAGAGTCAGGATGAGGGAAAGCATCTGGACGACCTGCAGGAAACATTTGACACACTTAGGCAGTATAATATGAGGTTAAATCCCAACAAATGTGCTTTTGGAGTATCATCAGGGAAATTCCTGGGCTTTATGGTTTCACATAGGGGGATTGAAGCAAATCCAGAAAAGATCCAGGCGATACTGAACATGGAACCTCCACGAAATATCAAAAAAGTCCAATCTCTTACCGGACGAGTTGCTGCCCTCAACAGGTTTGTCTCTAAAGCTACTGATAAATGTTTGCCATTTTTTAATGTACTCCAAAAGGCATTTGAGTGGACGGACAAATGTCAAAAGGCCTTCCAGGACTTGAAAATCTACCTCACTACGGCTGCTTTACTAAGTCCATCCACGCTGGGAGAGGAGTTGTATTTGTATTTAGCAGTTACCCCACATGCCGTTAGTTCAGCATTGATAAGGGAGGAAGGAAGAGTGCAGAAGCCCGTGTACTATACAAGCAGAGCACTAAGGGGAGCGGAAGGACGATACCCGCTCATAGAGAAGCTAGCTTTTGCATTAATAACATCTTCCAGGAAGCTAAGGCATTACTTCCAAGCTCACGTCATCAATGTCATGACCAATCATCTGCTCAAGAAAGCAATGAACAATCTAGAAGCTGCAGGACGATTGATCCAGTAGGCTATCGAGCTTAGTGAATTTGATGTCAAATATCAACCAAGACATGCAATAAAAGCTCAAGCCCTTGCAGATTTCATTGCAGAGTTCACTCCAAGTTATGACGACTTAAGCAAGGTGGAGAACAGAAAGAAATGGATCGTCCATGTGGATGGATCATCAACACAGTATGCAGGAGGAATAGGAGTTGTTTTACTATCTCCAGAGGGAGATAAATTGAAGAACAAGGCTCGTCTGCAGTATCAAACAACCAACAATGAAGCTGAGTATGAAGCCCTTTTTAAAGGGATGGAGTTGGCGAAATCTGTGGAAGCAGAATCTATACTAGTCCTGGGAGACTCTCAACTAATCATAGGCCAAGTAAATGGGACATATGATGCCAAAGAAGAACGAATGAAGAAGTACCTTAATAAGGTGGTACGCCTTGTAAAGAAATTTAAGGAAGCTGATTTCATTCAGATCCCGAGAAAAGAAAATATGGAAGCAAATACTTTAGCTAAAGAGGCCTCAGCGAGCGAAATAATGGACGAGTTCGATGAAATTCAATACCTGTCCAGCATAGACTTTCCAGAGGTGCAACAGATAGAGGGTGAAGAAAATTGAATGACTCCAATAGTATCATACTTGAAGGACGGAAAACTTCCAGAAGGTAAAGACAAGGCCAGGAAGCTCAGAGTCAGATCAGCCAGATACGTCCTCATGAACGAGGTACTATATAAAAGAGGTTTTTCACAACCTTATCTAAGGTGTTTAGCTCCAGACGAGGCCAACTATGTATTGAGGGAGGTTCATGAAGGAGCATGTGGCAACCAGTCAGGAGCCATATCACTTGTCCACAAAGTCGTCCGCGCAGGCTATTACTGGCCCAATATGCAAGCTGATGCCAAGGCATATGTAAAGATCTGCGATCGATGCCAACGGTTTAGTAATGTCCCCAGACAACCATCAGAATATCTCACTCCGATGATGGCCCCATGGCCTTTTACACAATGGTGGTTAGACATCTTGGGTCCCTTCCCACTTAGGACGAGGCAGATGAAGTTTTTGGTGGTAGGCATTGATTATTTCACCAAGTGGGTAGAAGCAGAACCCTTAGCAAGTATCACACAACAGAATGTAAAGAACTTCGTCTGGAAGAACATTGTGTGCAGGTTTGGGGTACCAAGAGTATTAGTGTCCAATAACGGATGACAATTTGACAATGCACTTTTCAAGGACTTCTGTGAACACTTCGGAATTCAAAATCATTATTCCTCCCCTGCCCACCCCCAAGCCAACGGTCAAGCCGAAGTTGCAAACCAATCCTAATCATCAAGACTCGACTTGAAGGGACAAAGGGAGTATGGCTAGATTAGCTATCAGGTGTTCTATGGGCATATAGGACGACGGTGAGAACCCCTACAGGGGAAACTCCTTTCAAGCTAGCCTATGGGAGCGAGCTAGTCATACTTGCAGAAGTGCACATGGCCAACCATAGGGTGACGGCGTATCAGGACAAGGATAACGAGGAGCAACTCCGCTTGAACCATGATCTGATAGACGAGGTAAGGACAGACGCAGAACAAAGAGCAGCAAGGTACAAAAACCTCATGGCTAGGCAATATGATGCATGGTGAAGCCAAGATGATTCAACATAGGAGACCTTGTTTTGAGAAGGGTCTCTTTGGCAACCAAGAACCCAGCTCATGGGAATTTGGGACCTAATTGGGAAGGCCCCTACAAAGTTGTCAATTGCAAAAGACAAGGATCCTACTACTTGGAAGCCCTAGACGGGAGGAAATTGGAGCATCCTTGGAATGTTGAACACTTGAGGAGGTACTACCAGTAAAATGTCAGCCTGGACGAGCATAATTCTGGACGAGCCTGGACCCCGTTTATCTACTTATTTATCTACATAAAGAGTTTGTTTATCTATGTATTTTAATGTTGCTTTGTTGTTACTATATTGGGGTTATGAACGACGTTATGGATTGGCTTGTATTTATTTTCCTAAAAGCATTAGCTTCTAAAAGCACATGCCTCGTCTATGAACAATATTTATGCTATGTACATAATGCTGTGCCTGAATTACTAATTTTCCATTGTTTTCGTTGAAATTAACTCATAAGAGGGCTAAAAGCCCAAGACGAGTAAATCCTCTGGACGCAAGGATGTACTATCTAAAAGAATAAAGCACTAAGGCATACCCGTCCAAACCATAGACGAGCTAAAGTCTTAGACGGGTGAAGCTATAAACCGTCCAAGCAATGGACGAGTTAACACCTTTGTAACATTAGTTCAAACCATGGACGAGGAAATGCATAAGCAAATATTTGATCTATTGATTAGGGCACCAACCAAACAATCCAACCTATGGACGAGTGTAAGATTGGGCCTTGTCTTTACAAAACGTGAAAATCAGCTAAGTCTAAGGATTAGTAAGGCTGGTAGTTACCATTTCACGTGGATGAATCATACTTGATGAAATTCAAGAAATGGAAAGAGTATATATTCATGTTAAAAAGGGAGAAGTCCCTTCCATAGACGAGCCAAAGTTCAAAATCTGTAATGGAAATAGAAACTCTCGTCCATATCATAGAAGTAACATTCATACAATTATTTAAGGGCGGCGACCAACGTCCAAACACCCTTGTGAAATAAAACTCAAATTGTTTTAACAGCTCATCCTAAAACCACAGACGAGCTTAATGTACTTGAATTACACACACAAAAAAAAAGAAAAGGAAGAGACAGGAATACAAAGGTTAAAATATTTTCTAAGCAGGGGGAGCATCCACCTTAGGGTCGTCCTGAGGAGGCTGAGTTGAAGCGTCGTCCTCAACATTAATGTCCTCGGAGCTAGTTTGGAGGAGAGAACTGGTAGCAGCATTTAGGTTAAGCTTTATGGAGCTAAAGTCCACTTCAGGGAAGTTTTCCTTAGCATCCATTCTAAAATCCTCAAAACCTGCTGCATAATTGGCATCCAGAAGATCAGTATATTGCTTGGATGCCTTGAATTCAATTACTACATCTTCTTTTGCCTTGGAAAGAAGAGTACTCAGTTCGTTGTTCTTTTTATGTAGATGATCAAGACGAGTATCTTTTTCCAATATATCAGTTTTGAACTCCTCAATCAAATTTAGTAGTTCCTTTGCTTTCTCCTTAGCCTTGGAAGCTGCCTCAGCCCACTTCTTAGATTCTTCTTTCACCTCCTGAACCCTCTTCTCCAGCAAGATCCTCGTCTTGTCCAAATCAGTTTCTTGCCTGGACGCAGCGATGAACTTGGACATGGCCTATGAGTCAAAGTTTTGTTAGAACAAAAATACTTGTCTACCTTGCTAACAAGACGAGATATATATACATAGAACAAAAAGGAGAAAAGAAAAAGCTTGCAAACCTTGAAAAGGTCATGAACTCCAGAATGCTCAAAGTCCTTCAAAGACATGTTGTAGCATGCCGTCACGTTTGCGTCCGTCACAGCCGTCCCAAACCTCTCCCAGGCTAGATCCTCGTTCCCAATAAGGTTTTGAGGTACCTATTGGGAAGGCTAAGACGAGGAAGGCGTCTTGGTTGTGGACGGGACATGTATAAGAGGATCTTTGAGCTCTAGATCATCAAGGATCTGAACATCCACAGGCTCATGCATAGAGACGAGCGGAGTGGATTGGACGTCCTTAGGCTTGGACGACCTATGTTTAGGCTTTTTCTCCCTGCGCCTGCTTAGGAGGTTCCCCAAGTCAACCCCTAATGACAAGTTCTTTCTTTTATCACCTACTACTGGACGAGGTTGAGACGCCACCTCCTGCCTAGCTGCCTCATCCGCCACTTCTTTACCCTTATTTTCCTTCATTGTAGCCATTCCTGAAAAAGAAAGACGTCAGTAAAAGAAAAAAAAAAAAAAAGAGGAAGGACGATAAGAAAACTTACGTCTACGGACGGTGAGCTCGTGTGCGATGGCCTCAGCGGATGGTTCGGGACCTAAGCCCCAAGTGGCAAGACGCTGGAGACTTACCAAAGAATGGAAAGTCCTGTCAGTGTATAGACGAACCTTCTGTACTCGCTCAATGTAAAATCTGCTTAAATGAGGTCGTTTAACACCTATATATAAATAATATATATATATATATATATATATATATTAGATAACTACTAACAAGAATAAATATGATAAATAACAAAGTAATGACCATAAGCATACCTTCAGGACGAAGGTTCCCTAACTCTCTTGTATATGGAGGAAATTGGTCTTGGTCAACCTCAATAGGGCGTCCAGCCCAGAAACCTGAGACGAAGAAGAACTCTGTCTTCCAGTTCCTATCTGAGGTAACTAAGGACTTAATTAATCTGTAATCTTTCCCTCTGGCTGTAAATTGATAGAAGCCAAGGGATTGGTTAATTTCAGAAGGTTTATAACAGTAGAGGAACTCGTCCACGGTGAGAGGACAATCCCCCTCAAACACCTCCCTCCACAAAACTTGCATAGAGACAACTAGCCTTCATTTATTGGGATTAAATTGACAGAAACCTAAACCTAACCTAGTAAGTAGTTCTCTAGCAAAAACATTTAAAGGTAGCCTAAGTCCACCTAAAAGATAGGCTTCATAGATACCTATCCCAAAACGTGGTTGACAGCACCACTCCTCATGAACTGCTAACCTAGGATTAAGGTCGTCTGGGATTTGATACCATTTCTTAAGCAAATCTAATTTCCTATCGTCCGTCTTTGAAGCTACTCCTATGGCACAACTATACACTACCTCTTCCTCGTCCTGAACTGTAGATGAGGGAGCACTTGTGCCAACCTTGGATCTGGACTCAGCCCTCGTACTAAGTCCTTCCTAAAGAACCTCTAAAAGAACCCCAGGAACACCAGACATGAACTCGTCTGTGGTGTTCCCTCCACTACTACTATCACTATTACTACTATCACTAGAACCACTAAAACTACTAAGATCATGGTATTCGTCTATGGCCTTATCCATGCTATTGCTAGACGAGGAAAGGACGGTCTCAGACATTTTTAAGAAAACTTAAAATCTGAGGACGAGAATAAAAAAAATACCTGAATCTAGACGGGAAGGAACTAAGGACGAGAGGACACTGCTAGACGAGGCGCTAAGTCGAGGAAGCTCAAGGAAGCAAATTTCAGAAATGTGAAGGGTAGTGGAGGAATTATACTATTTATAGGCCGTAAGTCTAGGTATCTGAAACGACGCATCCAATTAAAAAGTGACATGTGGCATGTTCCTCAGAAAAATAAATCGACGCGACTGGTCACCAATAAGGTTGTGCCACATGGCACACTTATTGCCGGCATTAAAATTACTTCTCCTTGAGACGACCCATGGACAAGGGGGCAACTGATGGTGTTTGGAAATAATCTAACTCCATTCTCGTCCATAAGGGTCGTCCATTGAAGGGATAACAATCTTTACTCGTCCTCAAGACGCTTGTCCATATCTCTGCTCGTCCTTGACACACGCTCGTCTATAAAGGGTTTTAGATGGGCTTGATACGGTAACTCTACACCTTTTGGATGACTTCTCGTCCTTTGTTACCTATGACGAGCTTAGCGACGGTTACAGAAAATGGGATCAGAAATTATAACCTCCATGGCAGTTAAGCATACTCCGGACTTTCCAGTCCTTAAAGGTCGGAACAGTTATTAAAGAGTAACCGTTTTTGTTTATGAACCTATAAATACGAATCTTTGACAAAAAAAAGGTAAGTTTTTCTCCAGACACAGTCCCTAGAAGTTTGGATTTTCCCTATTTTGAAATAAGAAAACTAACTTCACCATCGAAGGGTTTGTGACCGGCCAACTCCGGTCTCCTCTGATCTTTTGTTTCTCTTTCAGGCACTCAAGTTCATCAAAATCCAAACTAACTGATTTTCCGAGTATTATCACTAGCAATCAAGAATATGTGAAGAACTAGAAATAAAAGCATGCTTGAATCTAAATAAACTATGGCATAATTAAAAGAAAGATTTAGAAATTTTACATGTATGCACTAGCATTCATGAGCACTCCAAGCAAGAAAGCTTCTCTAGAGCGGGATTCATGAATATGAAGTTAATAGCCCGAGACCAAGAGGTCCAAACTATAACTTTTAGTGAATTGAGATCAGGACGCCCAAGACACCAAAGGCTCCTACCTACCACTAACTCTAGAAAGTAAGGACAAGGTTCTCCAGAGGGGGACTCGTGAATACTAGGAAGTTGGTAGCTTAAGACTAGGAGACCCAAACTATCCCTTCTAGAGAATTAAGACCAAGAGGTCCAAGATACCAAATGCATTTTCCTATTACTAACTCTAGAAAGTAGGGACAGGGACCTCCAGTGGGGGACTTGTGAATACTAGGAAGTTGGTAGCTTGAGACCAGGAGATCCAAACTATCACTTTTAGAGAATTGAGACCAGGAGGTCCAAGATACCAAATGCATCTTCCTACTACTAACTCTAGAGAGAGAGAGAGAGAGAGAGAGAGAGAGAACGAGAAATCTCAATTTACTAGGAAGCTCTAAGATTTCGGGGTGCTATGATCTGATACTAGAGGGGGATATTTATACTAGATGTTGTGGGGGTTTATAATTTGAGCTTTTCCATGTGAATTTATGAAAAATCTGACTTTTGTGCATTAATTGAGAGTTTGGAGGGCTAGGGAGCAAGCAAAGGAGTTGAAAGTTTAGTTCTTCCCGTAGCTTCCCTACAACCGACAAGGTCAACATCAAAAAATCATATCTCACTCATTTCTTAATAAAACAGGTCCATTCTTGTGCTTTAATTGAAACTCTGGATGTCTAGTTTTCAGAAACATTGACCTCACCCAAAAATTCAAAATGGCCTGAGAGATATTCACGAAATAGTAACCAAAATACATTTTTTTGGAGAAGAGTTTCAACCCAATTATCGTTAAATAGCTCCCAATTTAACTCTCTTTTACCATAAATAAGCTCCATTAACTTTCTTCACGAATGCATTATTTTGCTATATTATAGACAATCTCGCTTTGAAGACTATGTTTTTGTTTCATATCCAAGTGAGAAACCTCCAATAGATGTGGGGGGATTATATGTACCACTTCGGCCTCAAAGTTTCTATTAAAAAAAATGCCTCAAATGGTAGGAAGAGAGTATGCAACATGTCCCTTTGCCAAGACTGAGTTTCCATGTTAGTTAGGGTCGTGACCTTTGGTTCTTCACCAATATCAATCCTCATTAGGATCATGCTTGAGTTTAATTGGGCGAGTTAAGGTCATTATGGGTTGGAAAAATTCCAATCCACCACCAACTAACCAAACTCTACTACTATCGAGTCGATTGAAAATCTAGTATTTCACTCGACGAATTGTACAGGTTGGCAAGATTATACACACAATAAAGATAATATATATATATATATTTAAATATATATATATATATAAAAATGTTTGTTCTACTTTCAATAACAAGTATTTTCAGTTTTCTGTTCATTATACTACTTGTTGCTACTGCCACCTTGGACGAATTACCGCCATAAAGGACGGTTCTAAATTGCTTCCATTTACTTTGAATTATTGCCTTCATTTACTTTGAATTATTTTGATATATACTGCTTGGCTGGTTCTACCACCTTATTTACATTACTTTCACTATATTACACTGTGCTTCCGTCTCTTCCCTTATATATATATATATATATATATATATATATATATATATATATATAAATATATATATATATATTTTGTAGGGATTGATTGGGTGTGGACAAGTATTATATGTAACTATATGCTGGCATGTCAGTCATCAACAGGTTAGTAAAATCTCAACCTACGAGTCAAATTGACTTTCTAATTTGATGATCGAAATCACCCAACCCGCACCTTGCATATAATAAACTTGCATGGGATGGCGCATGTGGAAGAGTTGGGTGGGAGAGCTGAGGTGGGTTTGCACTTTGCACAGCCCTAATCCTCGTAGAGATCACCATGTATGTCATTAGAGTGGAAAGCCAGTAGTCTTCCCTAACCGCCATCTTAGCCCATTCCCCATACTATCGTTGCCTCCATGATGACTTGCCAAGTATATGATGGGTTATTTCTAATCCTGGGCATTTCTCAAAAAATAAAATTTTGGGTGTATGAATAACAACCTTAATTGGCAAATGGGCTAGAAACAACGTTGAGAGGTTAATTGAAGGCGACTATCTTAGTTGTTTTGAATCCATAGAAGCTACAAAAGGATCTAATTGAAGGTGACTATCTTAGTTGTTTTGAATCTCTTGCAAAAATCTGATCCACATTGTAGGATAATTGTAGATGCAACTGATGAATGTTGTTGTTGTGGTTGTTGTTTTTTTGTTTGTTTTTTGTTTTTTTGTTTTTTTTTTTTTTATCCGATATAAAATTTTACTCTAGCCTAATCTAAGTGTATTTACGTGAATTTTTCTCCTGGAAACTTGAATCTTGACCCTTACCTCTCTCCCTCACTCTACAAGAACTTATATTTATGGGGTAACCATCTCAAAAATGTTGGTTACTGGCAAATGAAATTTTTATTTTTTTATGAAGCACTACGTCTATAATAGTTTCAAAACATGTATATTTTTAGTTAAGTACAACCACGTAGCTGAATCTTAAGAAAAGAAGTTAAAGGAACAACACTTAAGTATTGTACCTAAGTTTTGCGCTTAAATTATTACTCGTTCAATTTTGAACTCACTATTAAAAATACTTTTTTACACATTAATAACAACTAGTAACAACATGCTACTTAAAATTTATTGCGAAAATATTATAAACATTAACATTTTTTTTTCATGGCCCTAGATTTTTGTAATAGCTATTGTGAAGTAGAGTGTGGAACTGGATTTCTCTTTTGCATATCATTATTCCTGTTTTGTTGGGTTGCTTGGTCAATGAAAAAAAGAGAGAACCTATTAACAGAAGGACCGTGTCAGTGATATGCATGTGTAATTTTATAGTGATAGGGAGAGGGGGCCTAGGGAGTCCTTTGAGAGATGGTCATGGAAAGCTCCGAGAAAAGTGCAGCAACGTAACCAACAAGTTCCTTTTGGCTGATATCAAAAAAATAAATAAATAAAACACAAGTTCCTTTTGGCAAATTAAATACTTAAGAGCATCCACGATAGTGGATGCATAATTTTTGTAAATTTACACATCTAAAACCTACTTTTTCTATTTTACACTTCTATTTTTATAAAATACCCACGTCAGTTTGTCTATTATATACATTTATTCAAATAAAATATTCATTCTTGAATCAACACCCAGCCACCATCAACGCTTAGAGCAACGGCGATCATCAACCAGCCTCCATCAACAACCCACACAACCACCACCATCAAGCCAGCCTCCATCATCAACCCACCATCAAAATCCCAAAACGACTAATCAAAATCATCAAAACCCACTAATCAAAACCCACTGATCAAAATCCCAAAACCCACTAATCAAAATCATCAAACCCACTAATCAAAACCATCAAAATCCACGGATCAAAATCACAAATCCATCAAACAAAGATTGAGCTACATCAACGATCAGAGCAGCGACGACGCCAAACCATCAACAATCAGAGCAGCAGCGAGGCGAAAGCAGCGGCGATCAGAGCAGGGGCCAATCAGAGCAATGGCGAGGCGAAACCATCAACGATCAGAGCAGCGATGATCAGCGAGGCAGCAGTGATCGGCGTGAGTAGCGACGAGTGAGATGATCGGCGGTGGCACGGCTGTGGCGAGACTTGAGAGAGCAACGAAGATTAGTGGAGGAGGCGAGAGTGTGAGGTGAGAGTCAACAACCTGAGAGAAAAAGAGAGAGTGAGGTGGAGAGAGAAAAAATTAATAAAATACTTTATGCACGAGCTACAATAACCGTGTAAATAATGTGTATATTTACACTGTTACTATAGCTAATGTGTATATTTACACATTTTTACACCCACTGATGTAGGTGTTTTTTTTGCTCAAAATGTGTAAAATTGGTACATTTTTCTATTTTAGAAGACTATTCACAAGCTGATGTGGTTGCTCTCCTCAAAGTTCGAGGATCTGAGAAAGTCTTTAGTAATCCTCAAAAAGTTATGTCTAAAAACAAACAATGAGAAATATAATAGGAACCGAACAATAGCCCTTAATACTTGGCTAAAAAAAAATATAGCCGTTGGAAGCTTGTCTGTATTAAATGAAGTACTCTTACAATAAAAGTTGAGGCAATGACTAATGAATAATAATAATATTTGACCCATCAAAAAAAAATAATAATAATAATAATAATATTTGAATAGCATCAAAATCTAGTGGGTGATTTGGGGTCCCATTTTAATCCTAGAGGGATCGATGTACCTTATGACTAAGGTGATTTTTTTGTCTTCTAAATTCTAAAATGAATCGGAAAATGGAGATTAGATAAAGATAAATAAATAAAAGGGGAGCCCAAATCACTCCGATAAGAGTGAATATAGCAACTTATTTGAGGTTTTCATAGGAAGAGAGACCATGGAGGCCAAGTTACATCTTCTTCAAAGTGTAACACTTGGAAACTTGCAGGATCCATAACCTTAAATAAGAGCAAAGAAACCCATTAGAATTTTTTTCTTTTTTTCAAATAAAAGAAATGAAATATTTTGTTTTATAAAAGATGCATGTGCTTGTTTAGAGCAGGTAAGCAGAAATTGAGTGCGAATGTGGTATTAGTTAAAGTAAAAAACTACAGTTATTCTATTGTTTCTCAAAAAATAAAAAATAAAAACCTACAGTTATTCTTTTAATTTGGTAATTTTTCTGTATAAAAAAAAAATGCTAATTTTCAATGGTAGAAAACTTAGGAATAGTATTTAAGGTAGTAAAAACATGATTGCATTGATCAATCATCAATGATTCAATGTAGTAAAAAGAACATTATCTTTTTTAAGAATCATTAAATTTAATGATCATGTAATTCATTGGTTAGTGTAATCAAATGTTTAAAATCAACTAAGAAATCTAAAGGTATAATAATACATCACCCAAATCTCCCATAATCACCTAATGTAAATATTCTTTGCATTTGGACAGCATGAATCGATATCATTTAACGCCTAGTGATGCATCTGACTACATACAGTTTGTATTTCTTTTGTATATGGACAAACTAATCATGCAACTGGTTTTTCAATTTTCATGTACCAAACAGAGTAAAAAATTTTAGGGTAAACCAGTAGTATAATTCTTAATTATAATTATTCAATAGGGGAGGAGTGTAACCCCTTGAGTGTGATAATAAGGTTGTACAATTTTATCAATGTGCGCTACACATTCCGGGTAAACCAATAGGATAATCTTAATCTTAATCATAATTATTCAATGGGAAAGGAGATGTTTTGTAAAATCATCAATCAACAGAGAATTAATGTCATCCATAACCACTTGAAGAGGACACTGTAAAGCATGATCAATCTTAGTAGGATAATTTAGAAGAAGAAAATAATTGTTGATGATAGTAATCTACAAGTAATGAAGAAATATTATCATCTCTAGTACACATCTCATCCCTTTGATTCCTAAGGTCACTTATTTGATTTCTATAAAAACTTTGGGAAGCTCTACTATGGAAATATCTAGTATTTTTATCCCCAGACTTTTTTCAGTGTGATTGAGACCATTACACATTTTGTCTTCTTGAATAAACAAACCGTTAATCTCTTTCTTCAGTTGGAGTACTTTATCAAATTTGCCTCCTCCACGGGCCTCTTCTTATGCTCTTTTCAAAAATAAAAAATAAAAATTTCTTCTCAATGGGGGAGGGGGATTTGATCATCGTAAGAGGTCCTAGATGAGTTACTCTTGATATTTATCATTTACTATTAAAATGCACCACCATTCAACTTTTATTTCAGAGTATTCTCAAGTTTGTTTTTTGTTTGCTTTTATGTGAAAAGATACAAATAATACCAGGCTGGCCTGATGCGTTAAATATTGGATAAGGATCATGTCTGCATGTGCTATTCAATCTATTCTCTTTTTTACGTGAAAATATACAAATCATACTTGGGTGGCCTGCCTGATGTCAAATATTTGATAAAGGTCTAGGTTTTTTTTTTTTTTTTTTTTTTTTTTTTTTTTTTTTTTTTGGGGGGGGTGGGGGGGAAGAATTGCCAGATCTGTTGGAATTCTAAAAAAAGAAAAATATAATTTTTTTTTTTTTTAAAAGCGAAAATATAAGGTTATGTTTAGTAACAGTTTTTGTTTTCTATTTTCAAAAATTTGTTTTTGGGAATATTAATAAAGAACTATTTTCTTGTATTTTTTAAATCAAAAACATGTTTGGTTAATTGAAATTAAAAAAATAGTTTTTTGAAGAAAAAAATAGACAATACTAAAATATGTTATTACTAGAATTTGAACTCTAATGCTAACTCATTAAATGAGATATATTCATTAAATTAAATGCATGTTTTCATTGACTTTTGAAAATTAGAAACTGAAAACTGTCTTTTGCATGTTTTCAGTTTTCTTTATAAATTGAGTTTTGAGAACAGTTTTTTCTGTCTATTTTGAGTTACCAAACAAGTTTTTTAGTCTCAAAAATAGAAAATTGATTTTGAAAACAGAAAATAAGGGAAAAAAACAGTTACCAAATATACCCTAAATTTTTTAACTATGATACTATTTTTGAGTTAGAAAGTAATGGATATGTTAAGTCATAAAAAGAAAAATAAATCAAAACCTATAGAGATTGTGTCAAGGATGCACCCATTTTTAGCATTACAAATTCTCCCTGAAATTGGCATTAGTAAACATAGTAAATCTTTCGCCAAGCTGTTTGTGGAAAAAATAGATACGCCACACCCCAAGACCCAAGTATACATATATAACCTGCCAATAGCTTTTACTATTATATCACAACGTAGAAAAAATTGTAAGAGTAAAAGTTGACAGGAAAAAAAAAAAAAAAAAGAAGAAGATGAGCTTAACTTGGTTCAACATGAAGTCATGGCTCTTGTGCTTTGTTTTTTATATAAGCATGGTGGTTCTGATCAATGGCATCGCAGCTAGAAATATCAATGAAGATGGTGGCTATGTTCCTGTTCCGGCTAACCCCTACAATCGTGGATGCAACAAGATCTATTATTGTCGTGGTGGCTAATGTCTTTCGTTTTTTTTTTCCCCCTAATTAAGTTTCCTGTATGAATAACAATCCTAATGTAATTTTGTTTGATAAATATATATCTCTTGCAAGCGTGTGAACACTTTAAATTGCAAGCATAGCATTAGAGCTACTATTAGAATTGCCTAAAACAATATAATGCAGATATCGAGCAATAACATTTGGTCCATTTCAAGTTCTTGGGCCATCAAAATACAGGCTCCACACGACGTTGCATAGAAATCAAACAATATTCATTAAACGTCAAGCTCAAATTAATGCTCAATTTTCTTCCTTAACCAGCTCCTGAACCCTCTTATATCTGACAACTTCTTTTGCTCACCCAATACAACAAACATTCTATGAGATTTGTTAAGAGTAAATTCGCATCTATATATCTATATATATTATAAAACACCGAAGACGTTTGATTATTTGTTGATTTTCTAATATTTCGTCACATTTTCTTTTAACTAATTACTACAGGAATCTAGAGAAAACCCTAAAACCCTCACAATATTACAAGATTTTGTCTCTAGAAACCCTAAAACCCCACACGCAAAACCGAACTGTTATAGATCTATAACAAGTCAAGTTTGTTGTAGTGAGAGTCACTCTCGAAATCTTCAACACGTCCACTTTCAGCATCCTTGAATTTAAACCCAGCAACAAGCACCACATTGAAAGAGAGCATGAACATGAGAAATAAGGGGAAGCAATTGCAACGGGTTGACATTGCTTGGAATTATATTACGTTGGATTTCAAGCGGAGTATTATCAGAGTTAAGAGGCTTTTTTGAGCTTTTATGTAGAGGAGGCCACCGACTTTCAAATTGCTTCAACAATTGTTTCCTACAGCTTCCACCATTGGTTTTCTGTCTCTATAAACTCTAAAACCCCCTACATGAAGGTAACTTTTCTCGACCTCTGTCTAACCCAATTAGAGCAAAAATTAGGTCACCTTGATTTCACTTTTTAATTCAGTGCTTGGCTATTTTGTTTTTGTTTTTGTTTTTGTTTTTTTTTTTTTTTTTTTTTTTTTTGAAGCTTTGATTTGTTTGTCTCTCTCTACCAATCACCCCTCTAAAAAAAATTCTTTATTATTTTGGCGTGGACTTAATTAAGACTCTATGTTGCATGCATTAAAATTAGTTGACAAAAAACTTGATTGTTTTGTTCCTATTTTGGAAATTGTACCATGTCCATTTTTGCAAGTCTCATTAGCTTTTTTTTTTTTTTTTTTTTGAGAATCCAAGTCTCATTAGCTTGAATTCGAGTTTTACTCACATTACTAATCAATTATAAAATACATAATAGGGTATGCTCAAATTCTAACAAGCACACACAATAGTACAAGCTCCATGTCTTACAGATAATCAATATGTAAACCATAAACCTAACTATGTTATCTGTCATATTAGGTGAAAGCTATGTTATTCTGTGGAGATTAAGTTCTTGGTCTCAGGTTCTTAAAAGCTTTCTTTGAATTGTCTATATAAAATGTTTTTTATTTCACTCTCTCTTTCTCTTTTTGGTGAAATTTTTTTATTAATCCAATCATTTAATTCAACTCTATATAACAAAAATAAAAAATGACTACTGTTATAGGCAATCAAAAGGAATACTCTTTGTGCCTTTGTGGTTATTGCTATCCACTAATAGGATTTATCATTCCAAATTTTAAGTTGGGTTATTTTAAGGTGTTTTTGTTGGATATTATAGAAGAGATTGTCTATATATATGTTAAATAATTAGAAAATATTCAATACGAAGCAGATTTTATTAAATGGGTATAGAATTTGATATGTTTGATGTTTTTTTATTGTTTGTTTTTATTTATTTAAATTGGGAATCTATGAGTTATGGGTTATGAATTATAGATTTTAACAAATTTCTCAAATCAATTGATAGTGTGGGATTAAGGGGTTTTATCGACAAGTATTGCAACAGGTTACTATTATAGACACTCATTAAACAATAAATTTAGGATATAAAACTTTTTTAATGTGTTAAATTCTTAATATGTAGATTTTATTTTATCAAGATTCAAAAAAAAAAAAAAACTTTTTATTTTTATTTTTATGTTCCATAGCATTTTTATGCAGTGTAAATAATAACAATAACTATACAAGACATTTTTTTCTTCATTTCATAACATATAACTTTTTAATATATGTTTTAGCCATATAGTGTTATTTATAAATTCAATATCTACAACTGTAGTAAAATAAACCAAGATTATATCATATATTATACTCAATAAATTTCCTGCGTATTGCACGGGTTAACGACTAGTTAACTTGAATAATGATACACTAATGCAGTAGCTTATATACAACAGAAAAGCTAACTAACTAACTTAACAATTATAACTACCTTCTAACAAACAGAAAGACTACAGTGGATTCCAATTACCTCAACTGGTAAAGTCTCTAATAGTTGTATAAGAGATCTGAGATTCAATCTTTGCTTACACCAAAATTAATTGATATCTTGGTCTGATAATAAGAAATATGATCAGAAGCGAACGCCATTAGTTGAAACTCTCTCTCAAAAAAAAAAAAAAAAAAAAAGACTACAACTAATCACACACGTGACAGCACATGCTTATTACTAGACTAATCTACATACAGTTTAACTAACACTATTAACAACTACAACACTACATGTCGTGTAGCCTAGTCTTTCTTCATTTTCTATGTCTTTGCTCACTTCTGATTCTGATCTAGCTTCTTTATCCTTCAGCCTTGATCTGTGATACTCCCCCTCAAGATGAAAATCATGAGAATGAATATTGAAAATGTCCATCTTGACAAGTAGAGCTGAAAACTGAATTTGGATGCATAGAGAACATTGACATTAAAATATGAAAAAAAATTTCAAACCCAATTTTGCTTCCAAAAGAATCTAAACCGTATACTCATATAACGTTCAGGAAACTGAAAACTCTGCTCCCTATATTTCCAAATAGCAAACAAACTGAAACATGGTGGTTCTTTTTATAAGCATGGTGGTTCTTTTTAATCTACTGATTCTCCCAAACCCATTGAACCTTCCAAGAAAAAGCTAATGTCTTTGGGTTTTTTTTTTTTTTTTGTGTTCCTAAGTTTCCTGTATGAATAGCAATCCTAATCTAATTTTGTATAATGGAAAAATATCTTTCATTACTTTTTTTTTCTTGGAACCTCTTTCATTACTACTGATAATAATTGTAAAGTAATGTCCACGTATTTGTTTGCTTCATGCTATGATAATCACCAATCCATCTACCTTGTAAATTTGTAATTGTTAGAATTATATGGTTAAAATTATTAAATTTATCATCTCCTAACAGTTTAAACTTTTAGGAAAATCGATAATTTAATTGTAGTGCTCAAGCGGTGAGGAACCAACCTTCATCTCCATGATGCTTATTGTTAAGGCTGGACAAATGCACCATGTTATAATGACAAGTACCTCTAGGGCTAAGAAGCATGGACACACATACACGGTACGATGCATTACAAAAAGTATCTCTAATTAATATTCATATATTTTATGTTTATTGTATTTCTTTTATAAATGAGTAATAATCCTCAAAATCTTTAAAAACAAATCTAAAATTAATTTAAAAACAAAAAATAAATGAAATGTAGTGCATGATGACCTTACAAGGGCAAGTTTGGTATGTTGTAATAGATCATGTAATGGAATGGTTATTCATGTAGAATAGTTATTTGGTTGCATCTTCATTACACGGAATGATTATTCCATAGTAATAGCCTAAAGATAATCATTATAAAAATGCAACTATTTGGCCACTAATGCTACGATTATATAGTAATATTAATTAAAAAAATTATAATGAAACTATTGAGCTATTAAAATATTAAGGGCAAAAATGCAAATTACACCCTTTAGGTTGGTCAACTGTCATCTTAGTACTTTAATTTTTACTTTGGTCATTTTAATCCTGTAAGTTTGGTGAGAGATTGTGCCTTCAGCCCAACTTTCAATTTTTCTTTTTAAAAAAAAATTTAAAAAGTTTGGCATAACCCACGCGAATGGGTGTAGTCATGTTATTTCTTCTCAAGAAAAAGTGAAGGTTCTACTGATGTCATCATCCCCCTAGCTAGGTCAAGATTTTTAGAATGAAATCGCCACTTATTTAATTAGAAGAATAAGAAAACCAAATTGAAAAGTACATCTCTTGTTGATGAATTGAAATTGTAAGTGTAATACCCAGAAATTTTAAGTTCTAGCAATTCTTATCTCATAAATATGTATTTTGTTTTTTTTTTTTTTTTTTTTTTTTTTGAGATCCAAACGATAAAAAATTTCATTAATATGGCAATCAAATATGTACAAAAAGTGGGCCCAAGGAGGTGCCCAAATATGGATTGGCTACAGTATATTATAGGAACATACACATGCAAGCACAGTGAAAACAACGTAGAAAACTAGTTTTGTCCCTGTGTGTCCATGAGCCACTGGTACTCTTCAAGCAGTCCACACGCCATGTTTGCAATCACCTTTGGGTGAGTTTGGTAGCGTTGGAAGTAAAATTTGTTCCTCGCAGTCCATATCACCCATGCTGTGACTGCCCATTTCTCCAACTCCTGTTGACTGAGCTTCCTCTGCATTTGCTGAAATAAGGAAGAAGTCGCTGGCCACGTTGCTACACTTTTGAGTTCGGCCACTGAGCAGAGCCCTCACATTTTGAGCGAAAGGGCATTCCCATATGATATGGTGCACAATCTCAGTTTGTTGAAGGCAGAATTCGCACCGTGTGTCCACATTCACTCAGCGTTGATGCAGCTTGTCCCTAGTTGGAAGGCATTTCGAACAAGCTCTCCAGAGGAAAATCCTGACCTTTGGCGGCACTTTCAAATCTCAGACTTTGTTCCAGGTTGGCCCATCATCCCGAGCAGCAGAGTGCTCCGCCCAAGTTTACGTACTGGAGCGAAAAGCGACTTGATATGCAGTTTTAACCGAGAATTTTTGGGCCGCATTTTCAGTCCATACTAGCATGTCTTGGGACTGCAAATGGTCGAGTGGTATTGTTAGGATCTCCTCCCTCGTCCACTGGCTAAACATGGCTTCAAGCTTCCCACGGTCCCACTGCTTGGTGTCTTCGTCTATGAGTTCGCAAACTCTCATGTCCAACGCTGCCTCTGTCCATGGTATTGGCTTATGTGTGAGCCATTTATGAGTGAACACTCCAATTGTTTTGCCATTTCCCACCCGCCACTTTGAGCCTCTAAAGATCATGTCCCTTGTTTTGAGAATTATGCGGAGGGATCAAATTTTTATCAGCTTTTGAAATTGAGGAGAAAATTCTATTATCTAAAGAAATAAGTTAAGAGAGGGGTATTTTTGGTAATTGGAACTAGATCAAACCCAAATCACTTTCAACCTCAATGCTATGTTTGGATGTTAAGGGAAGGAGGGAGAGTAGAGTAGAGAGAGGGAGAGTAATTTAATTACCTTGTTCGGATTTTTTTAAGGAAGGAGGGAGAGGGATTTGGAGAGGTTTGGAGGGGTTTGAACTCCTTCCAACCCCTCATTTTTAATTCCCCCAAATTGGAGAGATTTGGAGGGAGAGTGGAGCATTAAAATGTTTGACCAAGTGAATTATCAAATTTACCCTTACCATATTTACAAAATTACAAATGAAAAGACTAATTATTCCCCTCCCCCTTACTTAATTTTAAAAACATCCAAACAAGGTGGAAGATAACCATTCCCCTCTACTCTCCTCTCCACTACTCTCCTTCCTTCTACTCCTCTCTCCACTACTCTCCTTCGCTCTACTCCCCTCTACTCTCCTCTCTCTCAAAACTTCCAAACATAGCATAATAGTCGTAACTCCTTCTCCTCCTTTAAGTTTTGACGTTACTTTGAGATCTCCCTCTCTCCTCCATTCACTAGTTCACCCTTGGGCTATTGCACCATTTTTTCTTCCACCTACTATCTCGTTGTTTAGCTAACACCTCTGATCACTTTCTACTCTAACTATTTGATCCATCTAAATCTGCTAGAATTGAGAAAGGTTGCATCTATAGTCTTGGTTTGCCCAAGTCTAGGTAATCACCCAAGCCTTTTTTCATTCTAAGGCTTTCTTAACTAATACAGTACACAACAAATTTATATATGCGTTTGAGGGGATAAATTTGGAGTGTAACATGTTAATTTTTATGGGGTTTGATATATTGTGTTCTTTTTGGATCTATTTGTTGGATTGGGAATCCTATAGATTCAAGCATGTGTTGGGTTGGGGATGGTTTAAGTGAATTTCTTGATAATAGAAGAGCTTAGGCTAAATGGATAAAAATTACTACAGTGAAGGTATGATGATCTGAACTAGTTGGACTCTAAGATGCTTAGTGAAATCAGTTACTCTATTGAATATATTTTGAGTATTCCTTGAATTGAGGTTTCTAGAGAAGAGTAAATTAAGTTTAGGTAAATATGCTTAAATTGGATTAAGTGGCTTTGTTTAAGTCTATGAATTAATTTGTGTATTGGACTGTAATAGGTTGAACTCCTAATTTTGGTGTCTTTTTGCTATGGCTTAACATTTCTCCTAATTGGTTTTATTTTACTTATTCTACTATATTTTAGCTATTGAATATTGTTTTACAATTGTTACAATTTAATTTCAATTGTTTTAGCAACATTGATTTAACTAAAGAATAGCGAATCATCATAAATATATTTGATTACTATATATATGATTTTATATATGTATTTTGAATGAGATATACATTTATTTGAACTATAATGTTGGACAATTTGACTATGTTTTGATCTCTGGCACTTAACTAATGGAGGTTATTCATTGGTACCAAAACTAGTTTCATCTGGGGTATCACGAGTCTATCATGTTTCTAGACCCAGCTAATGGGAATATACATTAGCACTGAGCTAAATTGATCTAAATCTGATGCCCAGTCACAAGAATATAGCGCAACCATAGTCATAAAAGATTGTTAAGAATATGAATTTGTTTATGTATTGAATTATTTTAAGTCTATGAAACTTCTTGTATATATTTTGAAATCCATAGTATGTTATAACTTTTGATATATGTGAAATATTTTATCTTATGTAAAATGTATTATTTTGTCAATCTGTATGCTTGTTTCAGCTAGTTAGGATTTAGTTAATTATTGAGTTGTCAACTCACCCCCCCCCCCCCCCCACCCCCCTTTTCCCTTTAGTTTCAGATTATGAAGAATAACAAGTTTTGGGGCTTTTTCTGAGGGTGTACGCATGAAAACAAATTAGGAATTTTTGGAATAAGATGATTTTGTAATAACTAGTATATCTTTTGGTTAATGGTCATGAGATTTGGATTGTTGTTTCTATTGATACTTTGGAGATCTTTTGACAATTACATTATTAAGGATATTTTTGGATTTATTGATGAAATTTTCTTTGAGGACAATTTTTAGATTGCTAAGAAGGCCTTGCACACTTGTAAGGTGAAAACTTTATAAGTGTGCGGCCGTTATCACGTGCCTATCTTTATGGTCAGGTTCCGGGCATGACAATACGTCTTTGTGAAGTAACTAAATATAACATGTCTTTGGTCCTAAATAGAATATAAGACAAAAGTACGTTACTTTGAATTTGATAGGATACTATGCTTTAGCATTGTATTTTACTTACAAATACTATATAACATTGTATTGTACTTGGTGTATCAATTGTATCTGATTGTGTTGAGTTGGCAGTTTCAATTAGTTAGTTGGTTTAGTATTAAGTTTGGGATATGGCATAAAAGGCCACATTGTATTGAGGCAATAAGAAATCAAATTATTCTTCATTAGACTCTCTCTCTCTCTCTCTCTCTCTCTCTCTCTCTCTGTGGAGGTCCAAGTCCCCTTAAAGTGGCCTACAATTCTTTCCACCATTTCCATTAGATGCTTATCAAAATCTTAGTTACATTCTATAAAGATAAACTTATATGGAAAGGAATTGATCAAGAACATTTTATTTAAGTTCGGAGGTTAGATTACAGGATTGAGAATGTGTTAGACACCTAACCTGCCTGGTGAAACTTGTTTTCTAGACTTTGGTGGCCAATGATCATATCACATCATTTAAACAGTTCTAGCATCCAAGAACAAGTGAATGAAGAGTGTGATAATCATTGCTAAAAATGATGAAACCCTATTCTAGGCATGCAAAGATAGATCAAAAGAATTGAATTTGAAAACATGGTGAATTTATGTGTGATGTGATAAACCCTACTCTAGAGCAAGTGAACACGTTATTTAAATTGAAAACCTCTTATCATGCAAAGATTAAGAACAACCTAGATCTAACATGCTAGCAATCAAGAATATGTGAAGAACTAGAAATAAAAGCGTGCTTGAATCTAAATAAACTATGGCATAATTAAAAGAAAGATTTAGAAACTTTACATGTATGCACCAGCATTCTTGAGCACTCCAAGCAAGAAAGCTTCTCTGGAGCGGGATTCATGAATATGAAGTTAGTAGTCTGAGACCAAGAGGTCCAAACTATCCCTTCTAGTGAATTAAGACCAAGAGGTCCAAGACACCAAAGGCACCTTCCTACCACTAACTCTAGAAATAAGTACATGGTTCTCTAAAGGGGGACTCATGAATACTAGGAAGTTGGTAGCTTAAGACTAGGAGATCTAAACTGTCCCTTCTATGGAATTGAGACTAAGAGGTCCAAGATACCAAATGCATCTTCCTATTACTAACTCTAGAGAGTAGGGACAGGGATCTCTAGAGGGGGACTCGTGAATACTAGGAAGTTGGTAGCTTGAGACCAAGAGATCCAAACTATCACTTCTAGAGAATTGAGACCAGGAGGTCCAAGATACCAAATGCATCTTCCTACTACTAACTCTAGAGAGAGAGAGAGAGAGAGAGAGAGAGAGAGAGAGCAAGAAACCTTAGTTTACTAGAAAGATCTAAGATTTCAGGGTGCTATGATATGATACTAGAGGGGGATATTTATACTAGATGTTGTGGGGGTTCATAATGAGAGCTTTTCCATGTGGGATTATGAAAATTCTGACTTTGGTGCATTAATTGAGAGTTTGGAGGGCTGGGGAGAAAGCAAAAGAGTTGAAAGTTCAGTTCTTCCCATAACTTCCCTACAACCAGCAGAGTCAACATCAAAAAATCATATCTCACTCGTTTCTTAATGAAACAAATCCATTCTTGTGCTTTAATTGAAACTCTGGATGTCTAGTTTTCAAAAACATTGACCTCACCCAAAAATTCAAAATGGCCTGAGAGATATTCATGAAATAGTAAGCAAAATACATTTTTTTAGAGGATAATTTCAACCCAATTATTGTTAATAGCTCTCAATTAACTCTCTTTTACCATAAATAAGCCCCATTAACTTTCTTCCTAAATGCATTGCTTTGCTATATTATAGACAATCTTCACTTTGCAGACTATGTTTTTGTTTCATATCCAAGTGAGAAACCTCCAATAGATGTGGGGGGATTATATGTACCACTTCGGTCTCAAAGTTTCTATTAAAAACCAAGGTTTTCAGACCCGGACCGTTCATTGAACCGTAAAAGGGAGAGGTTCAAGGTTTTTGAGGTCGAACCGAGGTCGAACCGTGATGACGTCATAATTAATTTAATAATTAATTAAAGCCTAAATATAGATATTAAATTTATAAAACTAGCCAAATTGACAATATATCTATATATGTCAGGGAAATTTAATGATTTTCAAGTATATATTTAATAATTAAATAAGAAAGTTAATAAAATAAAATGATAACCATGAAAATATTAAAATTTATGATTAATTTTTGAAGTAAAGTTGAATATCTTTGAAGGATTTTAATTATAATTTTTTTTATTCCTTGTAAGAGATAGATAATTTAATTAAGTAGAATAAAATTGTGTTAAGTTGTTTTTTTTTTTTTTTTTTTAAATTGCTAAGGGGTTGGGCCGCACAGTTCTCACCGGTTCGTACGGTCCAACCCCGATTTTAGAGATTCACGGAATTAACAAAAAATCCGATTTTTTATGCTTAAAAAACCGATTTTCACCCCGGTTCTCGGTTTTCATGGTCCGACCTCCCGGTCCGGTCCGATTCTGAGAACTATGTTAAAAACAATGCCTCAAATGGTAGGAAGAGAGTGTGCAACATGTCCCTTTGCCAAGATTGAGTTTCCATGTTAGTTAGGGTTGTGACCTCTAGATCTTCACCAAAATCAATCCTCATTATGATTGTGCTTGAGTTAAATTGGGCGAGTTAAGGTCATTATGGGTTGGAAAAATTCCAATCCACCACCAACTAACCAAAATCTACAACTATCGAGTCGATTGAAAATCTAGTATTTCACTCGACGAGTTGTGCAAGTTGGCAAGTTTATCCAAAGATAATAGTATTTTTTTATTTTTTTTTTGGTAGGGATTGATTGGGTGTGGACAAGTAATATATGTAATTATATGCGGGCATGTCAATCATCGGCAAGTTAGTCAAATCTCAACCTACAAGTCAAATTGACTTTCTAATTTGATGATCGAAATCACCCAACCTGCATCTTGCATATAATAACTTGCACGGGATGGCGCATGTGGAAGAGTTGGGTGAGAGAGCTGAGGTGGGTTTGCACGGCCCTAATCCTCGTAGAGATCACCATGTATGTCATTAGGGTGGAAAGTCAGTAGTCTTCCTATTGTTCCCTAACTGCTATCTTAGCCCATTTTCCATACTATCGTTGCCTCCATGATGACTTGCCAAGTATATGATGGGTTATTTCTAATCCTGGGCATTTCTCAAAAAATAAAATCTTGGGTGTATGAATAACAACCTTAATTGGCAAATGGGCTAAAAACAATGTTGAGAGGTTATAGCTGTTGCAATGTCAAGAATTAAATCCATAGAAGCTACAAAAGGATCTAATTGAAGGCGACTATGTTAGTTGTTTTGAATCTCTTGCAAAAATCTGATTCACATTGTAGGATAATTGTAGATGCAACTGATGAATGTTGTGTTTTTTTTAATCCAAAATAGAATTCTACTCTAGCCTAATTTAAGTGTATTTGCATGAATTTTTCTCCTGAAAACTTGAATCCTATCCCTTACCTCTCCCTCTCACTCTACAAGAACTTATATTTATGGGGCAACCATCACGCAAATGTTGGTTATTAGCAAAAGAAGAAAAAAAATTATGAAGCGCTACATTTTTAATACTTTCACAACAAATCCTAAATTTAGGTGTTGTTCCTTAAGTTCCCCTTTTTAAGATTCAACTATGTGACTTTTTTTCTCATGGGATGCAAATATATTTTTAGTTAAGTACAACGACGTGGTTAAATCTTAAGAGAAGAACTTAAGAAACAATACCTAAGTACTGTGTCTAAGTTTTGCCTTTAAATTATTACTCGTTTAATTTTGAACTCACTACTAAAAATGCTTTTTTACACATTAATAACATATAGTAATAACATGTCACTTAAAATTTGTTACAAAAATATTATAAACATAACATTTTTTTTTTCATCGCCCTAGATTTTTGTAATAGCTATTGTGAAGTAGAGTGTGGAACTGGATTCCTCTTTTGCATATCATTATTCCTGTTTTGTTGGGTTGCTTTTTTTTTTCTTTTTCTTTTTTGTAATAAGAAGTCTGGTCATTCATTCAAACTGAAATTAAAATACAACGGGGTATAAAAGAAACGGTGAAAACAATAGGACTTTTGGATGCCACCAAGATTGACTAGGTGTTGAACTTGAACCATTGGGTTGCTTGGTCAATGAAAAAAAGAGAGAACCAATTAACAAAAGGACTGTGTCAGTGATATGCATGTGTAATTTTATAGTGATAGTTTATAGTGATAGGGGAGGGGGAGAGGGCCAAGGGAATCCTTTGGCAAAAGGTCATGGAAAGCTACAAGAAAAGTGCAGCAACGTAACCCACAAGTTCCTTTTGGGCAAATTAAGTACTTATCCTCGAAGTTCGAGGACCTGAGAAAGTCTTTAGTAATCCTCAAAAAGTTATGACTAAAAACAAACAATGAGAAATATAAAAATAGGAACCGAACAATAGCCGTTAATACTTGGCAAAAAAAAATATAGCCGTTGGAAGCTTGTCTGTATTAAATGAAGTACTCTTACAATAAAAGTTGAGGCAATGACTAATGAATAATAATAATATTTGAATAGCATCAAAATCTAGTGGGTGATTTGGGGTCCCATTTTAATCCTAGAGGGATCGATGTACCTTATGACTAAGGTGATTTTTTTGTCTTCTAAATTCTAAAATGTAATCGGAAAATGGAATAAATAAAAGGGGAGCCCAAATCACTTTGATAAGAGTGAATATAGCAACTTATTTGAGGTTTTCATAGGAAGAGAGACCATGGGGGCCAAGTTACATCTTCTTCAAAGTGTAACACTTGGAAACTTGCAGGATCCATAACCTGTAATAACCAAAGAAACCCATCAGAATTTTTTTCTTTTTTCAAATAAAAGAAATGAAATATTTTGTTTTATAAAAGATGCATGTGCTTGTTTAGAGCAGGTAAGCAGAAATTGAGTGCAAATGTGGTATTAGTTAAAGAAAAAGTTCATGTAATATATACTGTGTATTTACTTTTATTAAGAATTAAATCAGTACTACCAACTACAGTTATTCTTTTGTTTCTCACAAAAATAAAAGAACCTACAGTTATTCTTCTAATTTGCTAATTTTTCAATGGTAGAAAACTTAGGAATAGTATTTTTTTTTTTTTTTTTGGGATGATTTTTTTTTTTTTTTGATGAACTTAGGAATAGTATTTAAGGTAATAAAAACATGATTGCTTTGATCAATCATCAATGTAGTAAAAAGAACATTATCTTTTTTAAGAATCATTAAATTCAATCATGTAATTCATTGGTTAGTGTAATCAAATGTTTAAAATCAACTAAGGTAAATATTCTTTTGCATCTGGGCAGCATGAATCGTTATCATTTAACTCCTAGCATTTGACTACATACAGTTTGTATTTCCGTGTATGGACATAGGTTGTTTAATTCAGATTTAGGGTAAACAAATAGTATAATTCTTAATTATAATTATTCAATAGGGGAGGAGTGTAACCCCTTGAGTGTGACAATAAGGTTGTACAATTCTATCAATGTGCGCTACAGATTCCGGGTAAACCAATAGGATAATTCTTAATCCTAATTATTCAATGGGAAAGGGGATGTGGGTTTTGCTAGAGAGGCACAGCACGTTGTAAAGGATGTCATTATCGCTTGAATCCATTCAACCATTACATGAATAATTTAGAATTGTACCTCATACTTTTCATATAAATAAATAATTTAGCATTTATTTCACTTGCTAATGATATGACAATGACATACAGTTATAACAAAAAAATTGTAAAATAAATTATGTTACTAGATTTTCTCGTTTTCATTATATATTTCCACTTTTTAATCAAAAAAATGTATTGAAAATTGAAATAATCAAATCTATTATTGTAATTAAATAAAATAAAATCCCATCATAACAATGACATAAGCTAAGTGACAATTTTATCTAGAATTATACAGCAAATATAAGATGATGTGAGAGTTTATAATTAGTGTACTTACTTGGATCCTTGATAGTTTGCGCAGCAAGCCCGTTAAAGTAACAGGTCCCACCAACTTTCTTAAACTGTGCCCAATAAGAACTAAACGCGTAGCTTGCGTGCCAACTAGGTGAATCGGGTTTATAACACTTACCCCCGGGTTGAACCGGATCACAAGTTTTATTCCCCTGTGAACACGCGTACGATAACGCCGCACCAACTTCGCTGCTATTGGCTCCTTTCGCCACCACACACCATATCTTCCCTTTATACTTCTCATCATTGGTTGGCTTCGGCAACGGCTTTTTGTACTCCCACACCTGAGTCTCACCCGAGAGATCAATCTCGTAAATTTTTGACCCGTTCGGGTATAATAACCCGAAATGCCGCTCCGTACCCGCACCAGGCTTTTGGTTCTCGTTATACAGAGAGAAGATGAAAGATGGGAGGACTTTTCCGGGTCGGGCTGGAGTACCCGATTCGGATGTGAGCTTTTTAACTATGTTTCTGTTGTAAGTGGCAGCATTGTAAATGTTGCAACCAATCTGGTCGAAGTCACCACCATTGGGCCAACCCGTTTCAGCTATCCAGACCCGAATACCCGGGTACCCGAGTCTCTTCATAGCGAAAATTACAGCATCCACCATTTGGTCAAATAGATTCGTGTACACCAAACCCGAACCCGGATCCGTGTAAGTGAAATTCTTGGACTCAAACAAAGCGTAGTCTAGCTTGATATTGGTAGGATCCGAAGACCAAGGAAAATACGGGTACGCATCAAGGAAGAAAAATGATCTGGTTTTGTTCAAGAATTGCAACATGGGTTTTATGACCCGACCCGAAATGTCGGCCCGGAAAGTCCCGTTTGAAGGTGGATATGACGATTCTAGGACATCCATGGCACACGAAGTTCCAACTTTGACCTTGTGAATACCATGGGCTTTTAGGGAAGACTTAATTTTGCGCATTGCAGGGACGAGGTTGTACCAGGTTTTGTTGTCGGTGGAGCTGATGATTTCGTTGCCAACGAGGAGGTATCGGATCTTGGTGTGTGGGTAAAAGGGTTGGACATTGGATCGGACCCAGAGATCGGACAAGGTTTGGTTGGAGGAGATGTTGGAGATGAGTTCGTTGGGTAACATGACTGAGACTTTAATGTTTGTGTGTTTGAGGGAGTTAAGGATTTTTGGGTTTGTGTCGTAGATTTTCACAAGCTTGGCTTTGAGAGATTTGATAAGCTCCACCGACTTTGATGGTGATGGTAGATTGTTTCCCAATTGGCCATAGTTAATTCCTACCTTGCTCGTGAACTTGGCACCTGTAAACAAAAGGGTTAGGCTTATTTTACGATTAAGATTTTTATTTTCTGGATCTCACAATTTGATTCAAATAGAGGGCATTGTAATATACACAAATAAATAAATAAGATTGAGAGAAAAATGGACTTACTTGAAGTGGATATGAGGAAGGAGAGAATGAGGAGAGGAAGAAAAACAAGATGACCCATCTTCTTCAATGCTATCATGGTTCTTGGTCTTAGCTTCACAGTGCTTTGTTTGGTAAAAGTATTAAAGGGTATGAAGCGGAAAGAGAGACAAGAGCAATGAGAGTGGTTCGCTTTGAAAGGTGTTTATGGAGACGATGGGGAAAATTGTTATGGTGCACTGACCAATGTGTCAAAGAGGTAATTAGGGGTTTAGGGACTTTAGGGGGAATATGACTTTACCTTTGGCCTTTGGAAAAAGAAAAAAAAGAAAAGAGGAAAAGAAGAAATGTTAGAGTATAATGCGCAGAGAGCATTGAAGCGATATGTGTTGTTGGTTGCGAAGGAAAAGTTGATAAGAGAAAGGTCATGGTGGGTCCATTGGTTACAAAACATGTAAATTAGAATTGGGTGGGTTTCGAGGAAGGGACGAAAAAGGTATTGATGATGGTGCCAGAAAGTGCATATAGCCGTTGGACTAGTGGACCTCTCGGTGCATAAGAGAGGAGAGAGCCACAGACTAGTAGTCGGCAAAAACTAGTCATAGAGAAAGTCATCAAATGAATCCGAATTTGCTAAAAATGAGCTGTAAAATTTCTTACTTATATCGTCTAATAAGAAATTGTTATATTAGTAATTTACTTAAAATTAAATATATTCTACTGCATCTAATAATATTTTAATAAATTCTCAATTCTATTAGATTTATATATGAGTATTGGAATTGATTAAGTATAATTGTGCTTATTCTTAAATATGTGATAAGATAATGTGGTATCTTGGAAATTGGAGAAGTAAAACATATTTACACTACATCCTTACAAAATTTAATCTCAAACTAATTGGGCGGATTGGATGCATTTTGAGTTGGGTCATAAATGGATTGAGTACACAATTATCTATTTACCCATTTATTACTTGTTTAAATAAATATTAAATACTTACTTCCCACCCAACTCATTTAATCCCCAACTCACCCATTTAACCCATTATTTAGTTTATATATACATACTTACAAATACCAAAAACTTATAATATTACCAAAATACATTCACTCAAAAACAAATTTACCAAAATGCCCACCATATTGATCAAAGACAAAATTAAAATTAGCCTCAAGAACTAACCAAAGGATAGAAAAGAAAAAAAAATTTAAAATCCAAAAAAAATTCTCTTATTCATGTGTTTGATTGCAAAGAAAATTTGTAAATCAAATCTAATCAAAGGATTGAAAAGGAAATTAGAAAAAAAAATCCCAAAAAAATTCTCCTATCCCAATGTTTGGATGCCAAGAAAAATTCATAAATCAAATCTAGTTAATCAACCGAGAGAGAGGGAGAAAATTTGCTATATTTTTCAACCAAGAAAATATTGTTTGCTTTGTAAATTTCTGAGTAACAACGTAATTTTCTAGATTTTCTCAACAACCAAACAAAAAATCTAGCCTCAACAAATGAACTTCTCTAATTCTCTCAATTTTGATTTTGCACTCAAGCTTCACTGAATTTTAGCTTGTCGATGCGATTCAATCTTAGAGGAGAAGTCGTGGTTTTGAGTCCTTTGACTGATAGTTTCACAATGAATCCCTTGAGTGCGACGGTGGGGAGGGACTCTGGTGGCTTAATTGTCGACTGTGGTCTGCAACTCCATCACCTTGGCCACGCTCTAAGCTCGAGAAAAAGATCTCAGTGATCTTAGAGCACAACATAGACACTTAGTCAAAGAGAGAGAGGGTTAGAGAAACTAGACAATCGTAGGACGTGCTTGATAGCTGGTAAAGTGAGAAGAAAGCTGAAGAAAGTCAATAAGAAATTTTCTAGTTAGGGTTTAGATTTGCTCTTTGGAGAGGGAGGAGGTATCTCGCAGCTGTGTTTAGGAGCAAGGGTTAGAAACTTAGAATTTCTTTTCTTTCTTATCAATGTTAAAGGTTGAAAATAATAATAAATGAATAAAGATGGGTTTACCCATTGGTTACCTAGTGCATTTAACCATTTAGACCCATTTAATTAGGTTTGTCGGACCATGAGTTATGCCATTCCACCTCGAAACCAATTGGTGATGAGGAAGACACACTCAAATCTTTTATGGCATTCGACATCATATCACGTGAGACTGTTTTTAGAGTGGTTGTAGGGAGTCAAATTGTGGTCCCCCCAACAATCTGTCCCTCACAATGACACTCCCGTGATTCAAACTCATGACCTTGGTTTTGATACCATTTGTCGGACCATGAACTATGCCATTTCACCTCAAAACCAATTGGTGATGAGGAAGACACACTCAAATCTTTTATGGCATTCAACATCACACCACGCTGGCGTGTTTTTATAATAGTTGTGGGGAATCAAATTGTGGTCCCCCCAACAAGGTTACCCAATGGGTCTTTACCCATTTAATCCAAATGTTTAACTGGGTTGAGTTAAGACTTACCCAAATTAAGTGGGTAATAGGTGGGTTAATGGGTTTGGTAAAAATTGTCATCCTTGGCAATGACCAAGGTGTTGTAGAATGAATGTTTTTCTTTAGTGGAAAAGTTAATTAGAGAGAAATTCTACATTTTTTTTTCTATATTTTTTTATTAGATGTGAATTTTAAAATTTTAATTGTTGGATTACATTTTTTTATTATATTCTTTATGTTTGGAAAATTTTAAGAAAATCAAAGATTAATAACTATGTCATCAATTACATATTTAAATTTTAAATTTTTGTGATAAAAAAATTATGCATAAAAATAAGTTTATTGATCCAATAGTAACTAACACCTCATTTGAACGAAATTTGACATGCATATTAATAATATAAAAATTTAATAGTTAGATTTTCAAAATTCACATATAGTAATATATATATATATATATATATATTTATATAAAGAGTTTGAAGGTAATCTAACATCACATTGGTTTTAGAAATATTTTATTAAAAAAGAAAGAGGTAATTGATTTTATTAGTTTTTTTTTATATTTTTCATGAATATAGTATCAAAACTTTGCTGAAATGATTTATTAACAAATGTCTTAAGGACACCAAGTTAACCAGACATTTTTCTTATTTAAGTAGACATAACATCTTCCCTTTATACTAGCCTAATCACATGTGAAATATTGGTGGCTAGTTTAAGGTAGCTAGTTTTCTTTTTAATTAAAGTTCATTTTTTGTCCTTAAAATTTGGGTTTGTCATCATTCTAACCATTTGCGTTTCAAAATTTTCATTTTAGCTCTTTATATTTGATTTTGTTTCATACTCGTCTTGCCATCTTATTTTATTAATAATCTGATGTTAAGTATCTTTTATGTTTAATCATTTTATAAAATAGTAGTTCTAAAATGTTGTTGAATGTTCATTTTAGCTCCTTATATTTGATTCCATTTCATGTTAGCCTTGTTATCCATTTTAATTAGTAATCTGATATTAATAATAAGTGTTTTTCATGTTCAACCATTTCATAAAATACTAACTCTAAAATGTTGTTGAATGTAGATATTTAATTGTTTTAGGAAAGAGACATTATAAATGGTCAAATTACTAATGAAAATAAATAGTATGATCAATATGAAAACATAATAAAACATAAAGTGCCCATAAGTCACCTCATGATTGAGTGCATTTGAATGAAATGAAAGCTGACTGGCATGCTTTTCTTGCTAACAAAGTTGGTTGGATTCAAGGGGTTTATAATACCAAGAGAAAAAGAAAATAGTTGAATAGCTTTATGTTTTATATCATATGGCATGAATAAGAATCTGAAAGTAAAATTTGTTAGTTTTACACATGTATTATAGTTCTTTACAAGCTGCCCCAATTAAAATTGTACGGGTAAATATGCTTTCCATTTCCATTTCCATATATTCCTCATAAATAAATAAAAATGTGCTTTCCATTTACTTTTCAATTTCAATCGTTACTTTTTCATTTTTTTTCTCTCTTTAAAAAAAATATATAAAAAGTAGTACAAGTGTACAACCACGTTATATTTTCCTGGTACAGCAAGCTTTTTCAAAGATCAAACTTTCCTAAATGTAAAGAAGAAAACATATATGAATGGTGAATACTTCATCAAGAAGTATAAGAAGACCATAGAATTCTTGCATAAATATCATTCTACTCACAAAACCTATAACAAATGATAAACCGCCAACAAGCACCATAAGGAGTCTATTAATTAAGCTATAATAATTTGGAAAACATTGTCACTTTATAATAAAATTAGCCTAAAAGCTGATACAATTTTGGTTTGAAATATAAAATTCATTCCCATTATTTTAGTTATAACTAGACTACACACTAATAATACATTTCATATTGTCAAACACAGTCTATATGCTCGCAATAGCATTTCAAATAGTAAGAACAATATCCACCGCTTGCATTCTCCCACTTCTTGCATTGCTTGGCACAATTTTTGGTGCATACACCTGACCATGTAACACTTGATTTCCAACATATTTTGCAAACTTCTTTATATGGCTTACAATTTTGGAACATCCAAGGGGCATGTCCTAATAAGTACGAAGAATTGAAAAGCATATCAATAGACATAACAATCTTATTAAAAAAAAAAAAAAAGAATGTGGGGAAATCAATGATAATTATTTAACTTGGGTCTGACTATAATAGCTTTCTACCCGCCGGTGAATCAATAATAAAAAGGTAAGAATAGAGAATGATAAAGAAAATGGTAAACAAAAAAATAAGAAGGAAACTCTGAGTCTTATACATGTTTTCCCTCGCTTGCACCAAATAGGCAAATACAAATGAGAACAAGGTCTATATAAAGTATAATTCTAAGAACTCTTTTAAGACCAAGGTCTATAGGCAATTAATTGTTTGGCTATTGCAAGATGCTAAGAACTCTTTAACCTTTGGATGTATTAGATGTTTATTGGATTTGAGGGACAAAATTGGCCTTCGCCCTTTTTAAAAAAACAATCTAGCATTTTGCCCCCTTTTCCAAACTAATTAGGGAAATGTCCCTTTTTTGAAACTCGACTTTCTCAAAATTGAGTTAAAAAATAAATAAATTATGGAGGCCTATAGTGGCGTTTTAAGAAGCCTATAGTGACGTTTTAAGAACCTATAGTGGCGTTTTGTAACTCGATCTTCATGAACTCGAGTTCAATGCAAGTTTTTCCTTTTTTTTACTTATAACTCGAGTTCATGGAACTCGAGTTACAAAACGCCACTATAGGCTCATTAAAATGTCACTATAGGCTCCTTAAAACGCCACTATAGGGCTTAATTCGATTTTGAGAAAGTCGAGTTTCAAAAGAGAGACATTTCCCTAATTAGTTTGGAAAATGGGGCAAAATGCTAGATTGTTTTTAAAAAAAAGGCAAAGGCCAATTTTTTCCTGGATTTGAGTCTAAGAAATTGTTGGAATATTATCCTTTCGTTATCTCTTGTTGACTTCTATTCTATCACTTGATGTAGTCACCTATTTGGATACATAGGAAATTCCACCCTTTGAGCGAAATATGACCAAATGGAGAAATTGTTATTTGACATGAATAAAATTTTCGATATTTGACCAATAGTAAAATTCCATATTATAATGGGTTATCATGGGGTTTAAAGGAAAAAAAATGGTATTTTCTAGGGGGGGAATTAAGGTTTTTAATCAAATCAAATGAAGGCAATAATTTGCATTGGTTCAAAATTGTTTTAAAATAAGCATGAATGTATGTGATTAAGTTTGATTGATTTTGATTGATTTTAATTGGTCATAAAATTAAACTCTTAATTCTCAATTTTTATTATTATTTATAGATACAATAAAATTTTAATCTATGGCATCAGCTTCATGATAAGTACTCTTCATTATTAGGTCAAAACACCAATTTATTTTTTGTATATGTAGTAGTGTAAGGAAGAAAACACTCTAGGAGTGCACGATATGGTGTTGGCCAAGGACATTTTTTAAATAATTATTTATCATTATTATTTTAAGTGTTTGTTTACTGTGCATTGCATATTATTATTGTGGAAAAGCGTGTCTGACGAATAGTATATCTACCAAATTGACCCTATGAACTCATTTTTTTTGTTAGCTCTTATGGAAGAAAATCACATTATTGGCGTGCGCGAATCCTTTTGTGAATCTTCTTAGAGTCTGTTTGGATAGAGGGATGAAAAAGTAGGAGGATAGAAAATGGGAAAGGAAGATAAAATGTGAGAGGATAGAAAAATTTTAGCTTTTTCTTATATGTGTTTGGTTGGGAGGATGGAAAAGTGAAGAGATGGAAAATTATGAAAAATGAAATTGATATAAATTTACAATTATGTCGCTATTAAATAAAAGGGTAAATTGCAAATTACACTCCTAAAATTTGGGGTGATTGGATTTTACACCCTGAAATTTCAAAATTTGGATTTTAACTCCTGAAGTTTGAGTTGTTTGAATTTTACACCCTGAAAACTCGAAAATGTGTTAAATAACACAAGAGCTGTTTAGACCCCCAATTAAAAGTTACAGCTAGATTGCTTTTACTCTAACTTATCTAAGTGCGGAAACAAGAGTAAATGAAACACAATCAACCGATACTACTCTAGTGTATAAACATGAACAACAAACAATAAAATTAAAGCACAAGAGTAAGGGAAGAGAGATGCAAACACAAGATAACATGGCGATGTGTTATCGAAAAGGAAACCAAAGAACTCGGTGAAAAACCTCTCCGCCGCCCTCCAAGCGGTAAATCGATCCACTAGACAATAAGTTGGGATACACGAATAGCAAGAGACCCTCCAAGTCTAATCTACCCAATGTACCTAAACCCTCCAAGCTCCTACTCCAACAAGACTTCTCGGAACCATGTATTGTCTAGCTTTCCGGATCCCACAATACACCCGATTGCATCCGTCAATGATCCACTAGAGAATGTAGTTGGGATACACAAATAGTAGAAGACCCCTCAAGCCTAATCCACCCAGTGCACCTAAGCCCTCCAAGCTTCTTGCTTCAACGAGGTTACGCCAAACCTTTGTCTTCTCTAGCTTACCAGATCCCGCTATAGCCCATAGCATCAACCAAGCCTCACCGGCTTCTTTTGGCAATTTCCAAAAATTTCCCAATCTCCAAAACACTCTCTACACTCTGAAAAGGTGTAGGCTGTGTTTGGATACAAATCTCCTCTCAAGGTATGACAATGGGAAAGGGATGGAGAAGAGGCTACAAGGATTTCTCACTAAGGATGAGTAGCTCTCTCTCAAAAAGATGGGTGTGTATGTTGTAGAAAACCTATCTAGGGTTTTTCTCTCTGAATGGCCTCTATTGCATTTGTGAGTAATGAGGGTATATATAGTATGGGTGAAGGGTATGAAAGTCTCACTTAAAAATCCTTCAAACCGAATGTTTCTCGACTATCTCGCGGGAAGGCCTTACTAGCGAGACACTCGCGAAATCGACAATCTGGCATGACTCTTCAGCTTCCAGTGCGTGCTTCTCACGTGGCTCTTTCGCGAGTTAGCTTCTAGCGAGACACTCGCAAAATCCACTGATCTTCAAATAAGCTTGAATCTTCACTAACTTAATACTAAACCTAATACAATAAAATCTCACAAAATACAAGGAACAAAATTAAAGTAATCACAACACTTTTTGTCATGGAATAAAGTCAACATAAAACATAGTTGTAAATCACAACTTTATAATCTCCCCTTTGGCTATTCCATGACAAAACACCCTATAACAGACTCTAGACTTAAACGTGAGTTTGGGAACAATGGCAAAACTCACTCACACCTAAATCTAGAAGCTGTGTAGCACTTGGAACATAAATACCTGTAGCCTGAAACACTTGCACAAAACACATTAGACCCTTAAGGTAAATCAAGTGATAAATGGACAAATATAATGTAACAAGTAAAATGCGATTAAGTAAATATGTTGTGAAACATATGAGCAACTTGATCAAACACCAAAATAGTCATATAGAAATTACTACAATGATCATATAGCAAAGCAAATGATCATCCGAACATGCAACCAAAAAAGCACAATAGCATAAGGGTAAAAGCATGTCCAACACACGACCAATGCAAAATACACGAAGTATATACATCTAGGAACAATCCTACTAGGGCACAAGAGCATGATGCGATGAGAGCAGCAAAGCATAGATGATACTAAACATAACTCAAAGCACCATAAAGCAACGAGAAAACAAGCATAAAGTAAAACAAGGTTTTCTCATAAAAAATGTCTTCTCCCCCTTAGTATATGCATCTTCCCTATGGCTTTCTCCCCCTACGAATGTGCACGAGGTAGAATTATTCCCCCTAAGAGTGTGCACATGAGTCATATAGAAATGACGATACAAACCGGTGTACTTTCCGGTATACACTCCCCCTTTTTGTCGCAAATAGACAAATCAATCAAGAGGAAGGAGGGAAAGAAAAGAAGAAATGAGCAAGGGTAAATAATGATGCATGAGGGGTGCAAGATGATCAAACGAAAGACAAAAACATCTTTGAAAAAATACTACAAAGCATAAACTAAACATGACATGCTAAAGATGATGGAACATGATGTAAACCTAAGTATGACATAGACACAAGAACATGTTATATGTGCTAAAAGAGTCTCAAAAGACTTAACTAGCATGAGTGAGAACAAAAACATGTTAAGTGTTAAAGTGTGTGCAGCAAAGTGCATCAAGTGTGCATCTAGTGTGCATGTGAGATGCATAAGTAAGGCACTCAAGGGGCAAGGTGTATAAAACACACCACTAATAATCAAAACATGATAAACATGAATAATTATGGTGATCCCTAAAGTTTGGTACTCATCGGAGTCCAAAACAACAACAAAATGCCATTTGGGCATTTTATCAAACACTTAAAGTGCACACACTACACATGTATGTTAAACAATGCAAGAACATATGAAAATCTTGCCTAAATACATGTTATTTTTGCTACAAGGGGCCAACATCCAAAGAAAATTATCATTTAAAACAAAGTCCAATCAAAAAGATTGACAAAAATTAAGTTTTCCAACTCCCATTTGAGAAAATCCCAACTATGAACATAAAACCCCCAAAAACATAATCTAAGAATCAAAATCAATTAAAATAGTTAAAGATTACCTTAGAGATGTTAATGGAATGAAAAACACTTGAATTTAGTTGGGTTTTGATGTAGAAACATTAAAACAGGGGTTTGGGAGAAGATGGGAGACGTTTAGAACAAATGTCCCACGAAAAGCCCTTTAAAAAGCTGATTTGGAAATTTTCACGGGAAGCTGACTTGCGAGAGTACTCGCGAAATTTTTCGCAGGTAAGCCTTACTCGCGAGCTACTCGCGAAACAGTCGCGAAACTCTCTGTCTAAAGCTGAAAAACCTTTAAAATTAGACCATTTAACTCCCAATTGAGCTTATACATGAAATAGGTCATAAAAACACCCAGAAAATATGTTTTTCACACAAAAACAACTTGGAAAACTTTGAAAAACATGGGTTATACAAATCATATCCAAAAGCAAACAAAAAGAATAAAAATCTTTTTGGTTTGATCCACATATAGTTGAGCACACACACATCACATTTGAACATGTACAATCATACAAATGAAATAGATATTCATTGAACATTAAACTTGTGTGTTGTGTGTGTGGATCAAGTATGGAATAGTCCTTAGACTAGAGTAAAGTTTCAATGATCAATTCAATCAAGTCATACACAACTAGTGCTAAGTCAAGTGGTCTATCTCAATTATAGAAGTGAACATATATGACCTCCCACAAGAAAATGATTACAAATATTAGAAGCTTTTCATTTGGCTTCTTTACAAATCATAACAATTGATCATTTTGAACAATACATCTCAATTTGAGATCGGTGCTTGAAATTTTTTATATTTCAATATTGAGAATAAACCTTTGGTCTTTTGAGCACCATACATTTCAATTTAAAATGTCGCTTTCCCTTTTTCCTAGTCAAATACTAGTATGTGCGACAGACTTTTGTAGCTTATAATCTCTTTTTCATTTTGAGATTTACATTTGGTGAGCTCTATTGCAAAAACAAAAAAATAAAAGTGGGAAGATATATAGGCACAACTCTATGCAAGTATCAAGACCATCAAGACTATTGACCAATCATTCATGACAAGCTTGAAGATCTATTTACAACAATCACCCATAGTTTTCAATATTTCTCCCACAAAGATATATGTGCATACATAACAAGCTAAGCTCGTAAATGCACTACGCTATTAGTACGAAGGTACTAGGCCAAACTCACATGTAAAATGTGATCAAACACATACAATCAAACTTTTTCAATTTTTCACTTTTTATGTGGTTTTGGATTTTTACTCACGCAAAACTAAAACAGAAAAAATAAGATCAAAACAAAAGCAATGCATACAAGTAAATGCAAGATGTACAAAAATGCATGAAGATATGACAATCAATGCATGAAGGGTCCTACAAAGATCGAAAGAATTAGATCAAGGACCAAAAGAGCATAAGCTCAACCATAGGAACCCTTCCTCATCCAAACGGAATGATTGTTTGGAATGAGTGTCTCATGAGAAGTGAGACGAGGGTTGGAAGAATGAGAACCGGAGATGCACATAAACAAGGAGTTAAGAGCATTAAACACTTTCTTTAACAACATGCTATTATCACTTAAATCCGGTTTATCCTTTTTAGCACAACTTCCAAGAAGCTCAAGTTTCTCTTTTCTTTTAATTCTTTTAAGAGCTTGAAACTTAGAGCAATGAGATCTTAGATGACCAAAAGCACCACAATGGTGACAAACAATGTGCTTAGGTCCACTAGGCTTTTTGGGAATGTTTTAAACATTTTCTCATTTAAGGTGGCTTAATTATTTAAAAATTAAAATATCTTTTAACCATTATTTTTATTATTAATTTTCCAAAACTCTCCTTTCCTTTTGCCTATTCATCTCCCCACTACTTTCTACCTTAATATCATTCTTTCTCTACCTTTTTATCTTCCTTTATTTTGACTCTTCTTATTCTCAACATCTTACTATAAATTTGACATTTTCTTTTCATTCTATGCATAGTTTTCTCATACAAAAAAGGTTACTTCTCTCTCTCTCTCTCTCTCTCTCTCTCTCTCTCTCTCTCTCTCAATTTGTTTTCATTTTTTGTTTGATTTTTTTATTTTTATTGCATCAATTCTTTAGGTTGATGAATTTTTGTGTTAATTAGAATTCTACTTTGGGTTGATGTAATTTAGTCTTGTGTTTTAAGTTGTTATCTTTTATATTCTCTTTGATTAAATATTATCCTACTACATTATACAAATAGTATATAATAATATAATGTTATTATATTACATAGAATGACTTGGATAATTTGATGTTTATTGCTACATATTTTATTTTTACTCTTTTTTCCTCTCATATTATTTTATTCAGCATTTAAATCCATTCACATCCTCCATACTATTAAATTATGCAACATAAATCAAGAAAATGGCTAGACACAAACCTACCTTCCTTTACCATACATTGGGGGAATCAAAATATTTGTGTGATAAAGGGTCATATAATTTATAATTTAGATGGCACCCTTTGAATGTGTCTAGGACCATAGATTGAGCAATTTGTAGACTTAAAAAGCTATTGAGAATGAACTTTTTGAATCAAGTCTAAAAAAATATGAACTACTATATATCATTTAGATAAAAACTTTTATCATAGATACATTAATATTTTTTTTGCCACAAATTTAAATCATGCAAACTTAATAATTTTATATTATGTGTTAGTATCGTCTTTGCTTCTTCTTCTTCTCAAAAATATTATGTATCATCTTTAAAGGATCCAACAATATTGATCTTATGGGAAAAGTTACAAAAAATATTGGGAAAAAAATGTTATATATTACAATATACTAAAAATGTTTTTTAAAATATTTAAATCTTTCTATTTTTCATATCACTGACGTGTTTATAGCTACCACATATGTTAACTTAAGTCTTAATATTCTTAAGTTGTTTCGGCAAAAAAAAAAAAAAAAGTTGTCACAAAAGAGGAGTTCATGTAAAGTTTTTTGCAAAATGAAATATTTGTTTTGTAAGGACACCAAACTTGATAATTTGCAAATGTGGAACCATTCGCAACAATATTTGCATAGTTATATAGTTCCAGCTAAAGCAATTGTGTATACTTTTAGTCTTCAAAAAACACACATCTGCCGATGGTTAAACGTTCATCCTGAGTAGTTTTAACTTTTTATATAATTTTACCTTTACATATTCATCTATTTTCATTTAGATTTTTTTTTCAAAAGAAAAACTTTAATTTAGATATTTATAAGTAAACAATGAAATAATGATTCATGAATAAAAAAAAATTTATCTATACATATTTATCTTGTGCGGTTGTAACTTTACATATAATTTTGCATTTATATATTCATTTACTTTAATTTAGATGTTTATAACTTAATAATGAAATCTATAAACAAGGTAAGTAAAACAATCATATTTCTACAATTCAAAAAGTCACAATTTTTTTTTTCTGAAAAAGGCCTTTTACATTTCCTTGGAATTATTTTTTAAAAAAAATTTATAAAACCTTTGACATACCACTAACCTAACCACTTCATACATTAAAAATATTTAAGGCTCATTATTACTTCCGTTAATATATTATGGATATCTTAATTGATTAAGACCAAACTAGAGAAATGTCTTTCATATTTCCTTGAAAATTCAAAAGGAAAAAAAAAAAAAAAAAAAAAAAAAAAAAAAAAAAACCTTTGGCATATCACTAACGTAACTATATCTATAACTATTTAAGCCATCCATGATATCTATTTTTTTTTTATAACCATAAAATTTACAACTAGCAAAGGAACATACAAAGTAATAAAGAATAAATGAAGGAAGAAAAAAATAAATGAAACCAAACGTCAATTAATAACCGTTATTTGGAAAATAAAAAGGTGGTCAAGAGGAATAAGAAATAAAATAGAGATGACTATAGAGAGGATATTGAAAACTTTATAGTGCATTAAAATCAACCATTACATTCACTTAATTAAATCAATAATCAACAATTAAATATAATAATACAAAATTTAAACTTAAAACTAATCAAACTCTAACTAGGGAAATTATATATATATATATATATATATATATATAATCATAATCTTCATACACAATGAATAGTTTTACCTCTTATTTAATGTTTATGTTATGCAAATCATCAACCAATAAATATATGATAATGAAAAAAATATTATAAACAAGATTATGAAAAATATGATAAAACTATTTTTTTTTTTTTAACTATTTATAAAGTCTAGGGACTAAAATAGTAATTTATCTAAAAAATTATCACGTGCAACACGCAGGTCTGCGACTAATTAATTGTAATTACCAATCAATTACTAACAAAACCAAGGAATTATAAATATTTGACCATCAAAATTTTATTTGTCCAACCTTACCTTTAATGTTAATGGGATTATGACGCATCATCACTTTCAAATTAATCCTGAATTTACCAATTAGAATTAATTGTTCATAATCATGTGTGATAAGCCTCTATAATGTGGGTGCACCTCTACCTTTGAAATTTGATTCTTCGATATCTTTCAATTTGATTGTACGATTGAGGCCCGAGACCTGTCATTTCGATCATTGTGACTTTAGGATTTATTTTACATTATGTAATTTGAAATCAAATGGTCCCAATCACGGTCTTATTCCTGATGTGCGGAATGACCATTTTGCTTCTGGTTAAGATTAAATGCAGGTTGCAAAATAGGGTGTGTGCAAGACATTATATCTCCTAGATAATTATTAAACAACTACAAAATATTATATATGTATGATTTTTTCACTATTACACACATTTGGTATGATAGTCACTCTACAAGTACAAGTTATTGTGGAGTGGAGGGGTTAAGGGTCAGAGATCAAGTCTCTAAGAGACAACTTCACACATATATACTCTTAAATTTGACAAGAGTATCCAAGAGCCTTGTAGTTGAATTGGCACCTCCCCATGCACAAAGTGTTTAGGGGGTTAGCAGCTTATTGTAATTATCTCTTAAAAATAAAATTTTTTGACAGAAGTAAGATTTTTATCTCAGATAATAAAAAAATATATGTATATTGTAATTATCTCCCGAAAAAAAAAATCGATTTGACAAGAGTAGGATTTTTATATCAGATAAAAAAAATGTATCTATGTTTTTATAACGTATTTGCATCGGTGTTTTAGTTATACTAGTAGGCTTAAATACTAAATGATCATTGCTTAGCAATATTGGTCAAATACGTTAATTCAAGTAGGTTTTCCATCAAACCTTAAATTTCTATCAAGAAATTTTGAATCGAATCTTATCTAGACATGAAAAAAAAAAAAAACACTTGACAATATGTAACCATTTTAAATTCAAATTCAATTGGATCTATAATAAATAAAAAAGTATAGATGTTTCTAGTCCCCCAACAAAGAGGGAAAAAGAAATTAAAATAGGTTTATAATGTTATATATACGGATA